>JBBPNA010000073.1:0-96041 GCA_038090555.1 Boletus subcaerulescens | reverse complement strand
TGGATCGGCGCTGATGACGTTTTCTTTTTCTTGGTGACACCAGACTCATGGGGTGCGGGTTCCATCACTGCGAACGGCCCTGCCACGTTGACTCGTGTGGGACGTGTACCGCCGTCTGTGGTAAACCCCGTAAATCATGGTGCGTCGCGTGTCCTTGTTCGTCTCTGCGTCCACGCTCACGTCTCGCATCGCCTTCCTCCCCTCAGCTTCCCAGAACAGCACCCTTGCACACAAGCATGCCACGCCCCCACCGCCTGCCCAGAAACTGAGCCCTGTCTCGCCCCCGTGACGCATACGTGTCCTTGTGGCAACCTGCGCTCGACGGTGCCATGTTCGGGGACGAAACTCACGCTCGCCTGTACGGGCGAATGCGAGATCAAAAAGCGCAACATGAGACTGGCGGAGGCACTGGGTATCAGCGAGGAAAAGCGCGAGGCAAGAGGCAAGGTGACATATTCGCCTGAGTTGGTCGGCATTGCGAGGGGCTTGGGGCCCAAGTTTGTGGGTGTCGTGGAGAAGGCGTTCGCAGAGTGCGTTTCTCTTGCTGTCTCAAGGCTGTCCTCATTGATGGCTGTTTGTAATTGGTGCAGTTTCGTCACCTCGGATCGACGCTTGCAAGTGTTGCCACACATGCCTCCCGATCGACGTAAATTTGCGCATGACGTACGTATCCCCTGTGTTCTCCTTCTTCTTCTTTTCCGTTCCGAATTGTCTTGATTTGAATCATTCATTTCACTCACACTTTCCATGAGCAGCTCGCGGTGGTGTACCGTATGGACACGGCCATGGTTGACCAAGAGCCACATCGGAGCGTGCAGCTTATCCGGCGGATAGACACGCGCATACCGACGCCGTTGTTATCGCAGCACATTGTGTCGTCAGGGTCAACGATGGGGCGGTTGGTCGACATGAGGTTAGGGTCTGGGAGGGGTGTGGGTGTGGGTGTGGGTGCTGTGGGAGTGACTGGGACTAGGACTGGGGGATCTGCGTGGGGTGGAGTGAGTGGGAGTTCAGGGGGCGCGAGCGCGAGTGTAGGCACGGGGAGGTGGAACATGGTGGCTAAATCGGCGCCGGGGGCACCGCGATCGGGGAGCGGGACACCTGTGCGGGTGCCTTCGCCGGTAGTGCAATCACGTGAGGTCTCGCCTGGTGCGAGTCGGCCGTCGGCCGTTGGTGGTGGGTCCTCCATGACGAATACGAGTGCGAAAGCCGGCGCGGGGGCGGGTGGGGTGGGGGTGTGGGCGTCCCCGACGGTACAGATACAGCGGGAGCGGGAGAATGCCGCTGTTGCTGCTGGGCGTGTGCCAACTACCGCTGTCACGGTCGAGGGCCAAGATGGTGGTGATGAGCGTGAAGGGGCTGGGGACGTTCCAGATGACTGGGAAGATGATGTATAGACGACATAGGTCTGTGAAAACGGTCTGCCCGTACGAGTTTTATTAATATCGCGCTTAGAAGCTTGAAAGTTGCTTGGGGTTTTTGATGACACTACCTTGTATACAGAGTCTTTCACGGCAGCCAAGTTTTTACCGTCAAAGTTGGGTTAATAGTCTATCTAGTAGGCCCGGCCAAACTAGATTGTCAACTACTATGTTGTGAAAGATAAGACAGTGACAGAGCGCAGCCCGTTGATCGACCAAGTAACTGTCCAACCAGAGTCGACTGACCGCCGTGTTCCGTGCATCCAAAGTAGTCTTCGCATTGGTTTGTATCATAAAAGGTTTGTGGTGGAGCCGTCGAACAATTTTCTGCTTTGGTGCCATATCATTCGATGCTCGTAAGCGATAAACAGTGAGTTGCACCTGAGGATTGTGTTGGTTGATGATGCTGAAGCCACGGAGGACAGGCCCGGGCGGAGACGCGAGGTCACCCCCTCAGTTTCAAACGTTTTGGTGTGATATCGGTTCGGACCCGGACTCGGAAATGATCTTGCAAACCGATTAAGTGTGCTTGATCGTTCCCAAGGTCCGCTAACCTTCGGAATTGGCGCGAGCAGGCGGTAACGATAGCCTAGTGTTCATATTTTTGCTGTTTCGGTATTGATCCTATTGAACGCTCGGTCTTTCAAACTTTTCAAGGCGTATGTACCACCGGTCCTCGGCTTCGGGGGACATCGCGAACTAGTGGGTGGACACGTACGGAGATTCCGCGTTGTCATGGTAGGCCGAGGGACGATGTCGTATTCTTGGTTGGGTCAGTATGTGTATGCCCAGCCTTTCCAGGCATGCATCTCTCCCTTCTTTGGCACTATACGAACTCGATTTGGTCCTTTTTTCTCTCATTCCTCAACCCAAGAGTGTGTGTGGACGAACGCGGGTATGTTGTGTAAGGTTGGTACACACGTTTGAACACACACCAGTAGTAATGTTTCTCCACCTCGGATATCTCTTTACTGACGGGAAACGACGGTAAGAGCAACAACGAGCACTGGGAAATGACGACCACCTCTCCACTGCTCACCATCTCGCTGGAAGAGCTTCAGGTTTTGAATGAATTTATCATCATCTTGGAAGTTATCATATCCACCGAGTCGTCCGCGGGTCTGATGTTGTGGCCGGCGAGTTATCTAAAAATCTAGATCGCCTTCGCATCAGGTTCTATTGTGATATATATATATACGGAGGCAACGCTCCGCAGACTTACTGGACGTCATTTGTTGTCTAAGCAATCCTTCATGGAGGAAAAGGTCACATTCAGCCAGATGGATAACATTTGCTTGTCCGAGTCAGGCTACAAGTCGTTATGGGATTATACTCACGGAAGGAATGCTGTAATTAGTACAACACGTACTTCCACGGAGAGGGACCTTCAAGAAATTAGAGTGGATCGAGATGTGTTGGTAATCCTGGTTGCGCTGCCAGGGCTGAGTGCAATAGGCAGGTTTGTTCAGCCGCCCAGGCCCGGCCCGGCCCTGCCCGGGCCGTGCGCAGCTGCATCTCGGATCACTACTACTCGTTAAGCATGTCGCCCCGCGCGCTCTCTTCAACGAAGTTTGGATGCTGGTGAGTACGCCCCGCATATGCCCATTCGAATGGTGGGGTTGCCAGCGAGTGGACTTAGGTGAGAACCTGGTATGAACTGACGGGGTCATGATTGATGATCGGACCCAAGGGGCATGTTAGCCGCACCATGAGATAAGTCCGTGTGCCTCAGCGCAGTTCTCGCTGTGGATGCGGAGCCACTGGAAGCCGCCGCCATCAGTGGCACCTCCCGCGAAAATTTATCCAAAAAAAAGTCTCAATTAGTCTGCGGCAAGGGCCCATCCGCGATTCCGCGTTACCAGCCGAGGATCATGACTGGTCCAATAGTGTCTCTCCATCTCCCGTTGCTTTGACTTATTTCAGAATCTTCTCGACCTTTGTTAAAACTCGCTTGCGAAATCAGTCCAGATATATCTCATTACGTACGGGTTCTCCAAGACGTGGCACAACAGCCTACTATCTCCGCTCTGGTTAATTAAGATTCGCCGAGAATGATCAACGGTGAGTTGAGCTTGAGGACAAGTGTTGGTCGCGTTGAAACATCGAGGGCAGGCCGAGGAACACAATTTAGTTCACCGACTCGGAGTTCCTACTACTGAAGCTCCGAGTCCGAATCGATTTCTCCGAACTATTATTCAAGACAACCATTGGAAAGTGTTCGAACATCCTCGTTTCGGTCGGCTAATAGCCAGCCTTAGACTCTGGATTCGACTTCAGAGTTGTCAAACATGCTAGTCGTCAAAGGCGAACCGAATGCGCAGACTATAACAACAGGGAGACATTTCAGGAAGAACGCGGGAACGTCTTCGTCACTGTCCCTATCTGCCTACCGTCGGTCTCCTTATTGAATCCCCAATCTATCAAGTCCCTCAGAGGCGCTCTCCCAGTGTCTTCACACCCGGACCTTGGTTTATCCGGCGGGAGTCGCGGTGGAAAAAGAAAAAACCAGCGGACGCATTCAGGGAATCGCGCATCGCTCAGGTTGTCATGGTGAGTGGAATGACGAGGTCGTATTCTGAGACAATTGAATTGAATTGTTGAGCACATCAGCACACGTACATATGGGGGACCCTTCCAGGCTCGACTCCAGGCTGTACTGTGCATGTTGTTTCTTACACCGGGTTGCTCTTCGTCTAAACTACACAAACTCCATTTGGCCCTTTCTTCTCATCCCTCAAATCAAGATGTAATTGAGTGGCGTGTGGGTGGACACCACAAGAAACCATCCGGACATGTTACATCAACCCGCTGAGAATTCGGGATGCGTGAATTGATTCGAGTCGTGGCGTACCCAGGGCAAGGTCCCAGGTTCACGGGCATATGCTTGCAAGGTACGCACGTTTGCTTGTACCTTGCGGTTCATTTGAACCTAGTACACAGCAACAGTCCATCCTTGGGCGATACCGTCACACACTGGCAGCAATTCACCACCCGACTATTATTATCAATGTTTTTTGAAAATACAGAAAGGAAAATCGACGGACACTGAACGATAACGACATATTGTAAACTATTCCTGTGATTTGACGACGTTTATCAATCCACTCCTCCCGTCTCCCTCAAAGAACTCGCTCGTCGGGGCAAGCGTTCAGTGGATCAAACATTGATTGAGCGTCGAATCCTCGGAGAGTCTTGGTCAGCCTTGTGCTGGAGGCTGTTCTTGTCTGTCAAAGTTGTGTTTCCTCACCGTTAGGTTCATTCCTGTCCCTGATTCTTTCCCTGGGCTGCCACAAAGGGCGTGTCACAGCAACAATTGTGAAACAGAAATTGTCCGAGTTCCACTCCACCTCCGCTCGATCGTGGGTCCACATTCCAACACACCACCCGGACTGATCGGTATCCATTCCAGGGACTGATATCGCACTTGGTCTCATTCAAATAAGCACCACATGTTACTACTACCAAAAGGATCGACCACGAGAAAAAAAAAGTCCGCATAGAAAGAGCAACTCGGAAATTTGGAGACCCCGATTCGAGAAATTGCATGTGATCAACACGGCGAGTTGCCTTCGGATGCTCAGCGATTCAGTGTCACCGCGGACATCGACGTGTCGTAAATTTAACATGTGGTATTTCGTTCCAACATACATAACACCCTCTTCGCAAGGTACATGGGGATTGCAAAGAGTGTACAAATCGATACCGTTCTGGGCTACAATCAGGATTTATCGAATACAGAAGCAAGCGAGGATGGGACGATCAAGAAGACACTCTAAAACGAAATCTAAAAGTGGGTCTACAATAGGGAACAAACAATTCCACTTTACACGCCAACAATGGTAACAGACGCCTCGATTGGTTTGAGTTGGCAATCAGGAGTGTTCGATGCTGATGAACGAGACAGTTGCTGGCCCAATGTCTACAAGTAGGGATGAGAACAAATACGAGTGTCTTGAGGCAAGGTCTCGTACCACGACATCACCGTCTTGTAACAGCGTTTGCTGCTGGATTCTGATACCGTTGATGTAGGTACCATGCACCGAGGAACGGTCTCTGATAAGAATCTGTGTCCGCTGATCAGTATTTGATGCAGTTCCGATGAAAAGGTTGGTCAAACCTGTTTCCCCTGTATCCAGACTTCCGCGTGTGGCGTACTCAACGAAAGGGGACCTTTCGGGAAGATGCCGTTGGACGGCAAAGGTGCGACATCGGATTCGCACCCCAACTGTACTCTGACTTTGTCCGCGAGCGACAGCTGCTTGGATTCAAAGGGGAAGCTGTCTGGAGTCGGAGTGAACGACACGGTAGGCAGGGCGTTGAAGTTCATTGCAGCGAGAATAGGTCAGCTGAGTGGTTTCGAGGAAGAGAAAGGCGGATGGTTAGAGACATGGACGGATTTCCTCTCGGTTTTATATCGTGCATCGCAATAGCTGTGCCTAGCCTAATACGCTGCGGCAATCGATGCGTGTAGCACGGTAACAACGGAGAAAGTCACAAGGCCAGGTGTTGTGGAATTGCACATTCAGGGCCGAACGAGAGCCCCAGAATTAAGCGTCTAGGAGCCGCGATGCACATTACCGGTACCGGGTGTGTGCACCAAGTTTACAGTCTCTCCGGCGGCGTGGTGAATGTCAATTTACCCCAACGGCACACCACTGGTGGGAGAAACATTACGCAAGAATGGGGTTGGTAATCATAGATGAATGTCCAGAGAGGCCTCTGACCTCGTGGAAGCGGTCCGCTCGGCGTACCCAGACTGGTTCCTTCCATTCTAAATGATATTGAGTTCCGTTAGCGATGAGTTGAAGCAGCTTCCAGATCGGGATACTCCACAACAAGGGAGACCTGTCAATAAAGATACGCAGTGGTTTTCGGAGAGCCGAACTGTAGGGAGTGACAGGGAGGTTGCTCTCCTCTTCGATTCGCATGTGAGAGCAGCGTAAAGGCCAATATCATACAGGCATGGTTCCCATGTGGCTGGAAGGCTTTCGAGGTCTGTTTCCAATATTTGAGTCAGAGTAACGGTGAATCTGGTGAAGGGTGATACTAACTCGCGGCCGTTCGATCGATACTTTAGCTTGGCGCGTGTCAACACGTTGCCGGTTCAGATGAAGGGCGCAGTGTGTGGAATTTACTACCCTGCAGAGAACCTTAGCGAGCCTAGTTTCATTCTTCTAGTAAATGTAAGCCAGTGTCAGTGTTGGAAAAGGTTCCAGGCTCGACTCTATGTCAGTAGTCACGTGACCTTCCACTTTTCTTCAGTTCCCCAGCTCTGTCAAGGTCCGCTGTTCAAACAAGTTCATAGTTCACATGTCTCGCCATCCCCGAGCTATCAAGTCTCTTTTGTGGCCTTCTCAGGGCCCATTAAAAACATTGGCGCTCGTACCACCCCGGACATCACCAGTACAGGCTAATTTCTCCACGCGACAAGCAAAATGGATCTCGGAAGACCTCTCATCCCCCCGCACCTTTTCCGCAGTTTCAGATGACGACGCTCATTTCACTGCTCACCTTAATTCCGTATTTCGTTCCTTGGAGTTTCCCCCGGAGCTAGCAAAGCGAATACTCACTCATGGCAGTCATAGAGCTGCTGCTATTTATGGGCACAACGGTCGCCTGGGGTTCATTGGTGGGTAATTACTCAACGAGTGTGATTTTCTTTCACTTGTGGTTGACGTTTGCTTTTATAACACGAACCTCGACAGGCCGCCGTGTCTTGGAATCATATTACTTATTGTTCGTCCACGAAGCTGCGCATGGCCATGTTCACCACGATTATGAACGCTTAGCTTCACGCGCTCTAAATACGTATTTCTTGGGAGAGCATATTGCACCTCGCTGGTCTCTTGGTCGTGTGCTTCTCTGGGTCCCCACAGCTCCAAAGGAAACTCTTCGGGCCACTCAAACCCAGAATCCTGACTCTGAACTGGATGAAGCCTTGGCGGCATCTCCCGGTGTTGCAAAGAGTGTCGGGCTTTACAAAGTAATGGGTGAAGTCGTCCAGGCTGTGGTCGGGGGTGTTTATCATCAATTTGTACGTGCTCAGCTTCCATTATAGAGTCGTCTACAGTGTCTAACGACGTAGCGGCGACCTTTCTTTCCTCATTGCGGCATATAGGGTGGCTCCGTTGCGCATCAATTATTCCACACGCGAATTCTTCCGCATCTTTTGTTACCTGGGAGATCAAGCGGGGTTCCCGAGGAGTTTCACGAAACAGCGTTGCGAATTTGTGAACGGATGGGCGGCCCAGAAAGCGACCTGCGACGTCATCTAAATCCAAATACCGCTGAACACACAGAGGACGAACATGTACATGTATCAGCCAAAAGGAGGGCCGCGTGAGTTACTTGTTTCATTTTTACCTGAGCAAGCGTAGGGTTCACATGTGCAGCAGTGCCGCTGGAATATGACCGCTGTCATGCTCACTCGCTTGGATCGTCGAGTCGTATCTCGGAACCCCAAAAAATTGCCGCAGTCTATTTTATTTTTCTTGATTTCCAAAGCATGATCTTTTGGTGCTACTTCCCGTAAACCAACAGAGTGGATAGCAGGTATGACAGTCTACAATATTCCTATTCAACCAGCACGCGAGTGTAGCAGTACAGGACCATTGCAACGCATGATCGAGTTACACGTCTCGCCTTGTTGATTAATCAATTCATCGCCTCATCTCATCTCATCTACTCGGTCAAAGACGGAGGAAATTTACTTATCCACTTCGCCGTTCCTCACTTGCCTTGTGATCTTTACACGAGGCCGCGGCTCCCGGCTAGATCCACATGTAAGGACGGTGCAATCAATCATGCCCTTTTTCGCGTGGAGCGGCAACACGGTCCGCTGTGAAATCAAGACCACAGCACAAGGCTTGTTTCTAGGGAAGCGATGCCCATCAGGTCACTTGATCGTTTTTGTGAGCACTTTGAACTCTCTTCTGGTCAGTGTGGTAGAGCGTACCGTCAATTTACGTCTCTCGTACACTTGCCCGGGTTCTAGTCCACCAGCCGATGGGGTCGCTTCATCCCCCGTGGAGCGGAGCTTGTGCGTACATCTCCGATCAGACGGGAGCGTTCTAGATACAACTGTCACGGCGCTGTCCTCATTCAAACCACAAGTCTGGGTCCATCGCGAGACAAGAAAATGCGAATATTACATGCAGCTGGCGCCGGACAGCTCAACTGAGACTACATCGATGCGGACTGTTGGTTGATGCATTAGAGGAATGGCATCAAGATGAACGGAAAGCTTATTGCTAAACCCGACATTGCCGTCGCTGAAACCGAGGCGCAAAGCGCAAGGCACCAGCTGGCATCTTTCAAGGTTCGGATCCCGAAATTCTCAAAGTAGAGGCCCATAGACTTGGGTAACCGCATTTTAGAGGGGCTCGTGATGTATGTAACAACGCAGCGGAACCTGGGCTCTGGCTCCTTGGAGCTATCAGTTCCGCATTACCATTGGAAGGCACCATCGGTGACCCACATTGTATTGTCAACCTGACGGACATGTTCCACAGCCTCCTATCCAGACGGGAATAAGTGGTTTTTCATTGTCACCCCCAGCCCCGCTGAGACGGTCCAATACGTGTGATTCCGCTTCTCCGCCTTTCAGCTGGCCGAATATCACATACTGGCCTTTCAACTTCTTCAGCTGCGCCTCGTCGTCGGTAAGCACGACAAAAAATTGTGACGTGTTTCTGGCACCCGACCCGGTCTTGGAACTTGCCATCCCAAGCGAGCCTCTGCGGGGCATCACCTTGAGACCCTCTTCCTCGGCTTTGAAATCCCCTCCGTAAATGGACTAGGCGAGATTGGATCAGAGATAGTGCTACCATGTATCCAATGGTTCCTACCTCGCCACCGCTTCCATCTCCCCGAAGTATATCTCCGCCCTGAGCAATAAAGCCCTTGACGATTCGGTGGACCGGGCATTCCAAGTAATGAAGCTTCTTATTAGAAGCACTTTTGCATGGCCCCTTTTCTCCAGTACACAGCGCGACGAAATTGGTGGTCGTCTTTGCCAACTTTGGTGACACGTTCAGCTCAAAGACGAGCCGCCCTGCCAACAAAGGTTCTGGGGGTTCGAACAAGAGGGGCGTCTCGTGGCCTTGTGATGCGTCTATTCCCTGCATAATTTCTCTCTGCCAATCGGACAGTTCCTCTGGTTTGGACGGTAGACTGTAGCTCGCAGCGTGTTTGTCGAGATGTGATCGAGCGCGATCGTACGCATCCCGATCGCGTAAGAACTTTTTGGAGTCTCCCATGCAAATATCAAGATAGACCTGACACCCAGCCATGGTTACGAGAGCTCTCGACAGATGATCGATATGGGGCGAATTGATTGAACTGATCGATTGAATTGACTTGAATGCATTACTAGGTGCCCAGATGGCCGGTGGCCGGGCGGTCTGCGGCACCGGACCGGGGACAAGCCACGATGATGACCGGTTGACCACCAAAAGGGTGGTGGGTTTAGGAACCAATGGTCCATCGTAATCTTTCGCGATCAACTTTACTGGCGAGATGGCCCAGCGGTCTAAGGCGCCAGACTAGGGACCAGGTCATTCGATGACCACATACATCTGGTAATCCCACTCTCGTCTTTTTAGAAATCTGCGCATTCTAACGATTCTCTTACAGGTTTAGAGGTGCAGATCCATGGCAGTCCCGGATTCACTCCCTCTTCCCCTTCACTTTCACCGCCACGAGTCCCGCTGTGGGTCGATCCGCGTCATAATTGGCGTATGTCAGTCAGGTAGATCATGTCGAAGTGAGTGACATGACGGTGAGTGGATGAGGAGTCATGTATATAACCATGACACGCCACCATCTGATCAGCTACACGTATTTTGACGCTGTTTGAGAATCGGGTGTGCCGTTGGCGCCGCACCTAGTACTAGTTGGCATTCAAAATGCTACGGTTAAACTACCGACATCAGTACAATTTGGTGGTTTGGAAATGATTCGGACCGGCGATAACAATTGTGACCAACCTGAAGCTCGTCCGAGCGCATTATTGCTGTATATTCCCGCCCATACATCCTGTGAAGAATCAAGATCGCGCGAGGTCGAAAACCGGCAAGGCATAATGCACGCAGTTCAAATCGACAGATCCACCCCATCCAGATGGCAGATTCGTGTGGCAACGTTTCAATGGAGGCACGTATCTATCTCGCTGTATAGAGTATGAGCGCCTTGTTGATACATTCACAGCTTTTGTGATGATCGAGAGTTTTCTGTGGAACGCTGTGAATTGAAAGAGGAACTTACAGATGTATCTGATCGATTCAGACCGGTGATCGGATTTTGCGGGATGTCCTGGATTAGCCCACAGTGTCCTTGGAGTAGTAGTCCAATCCGTTGAGTAAGAAAAAAAAGTGTGATGAGAGTGGGATTCGAACCCACGCCCTTTCGGACCAGATATACTGGGTCATCGAATGACCTGATCCTTAGTCTGGCGCCTTAGACCGCTCGGCCATCTCACCATGCAAGGGATAGCAGGAAGAGTATGAATATGCGCCTATCGCTGTGACCATCACGCGTCACAACTTGGGTACGGCGCTGTGTGTGCGTGCTTTGCAAGCATCGACCACTCGAGCATCGGACGGTCCAACATGGCCTCTGCATACTATGAGTTTTACAGAGGATCATCGTACGTTTACAGCTTTACTTGGTCGCAATTCGATCCCTACTATGGCCCTGTAGCATTGGCATGGCTCTCACCGACTCGCTGGACGAGCTCATCACGAGCGGCGCCATCACGCCACAGCTGGCGATGAAGGTCTTGCAACAGGTTCTCCATGTGGTACCGCACCCTACGACCAAGTACGCTGACGACCGTCTAGTTTGACAAATCCCTTGCAGACACGATGGTCAAGCAGGTTAAAACTAAGACGACGCTCAAGGTACATTCTCCTTGTTGGTTCGTGGTGTTTCGCTCATGGTGTGTGCTAACAGGGTCACTTGCATACGTATCGTCTTTGCGACGATGTGTGGACGTTTATTGTCAAGAACCCGTCTTTTAAGATGGAGTCGAACGAGATGGTGTCGGCACCGCGAATAAAGATCATTGCATGCAAGAACGGAGACGCCATAGAGGCAGGAAAGAAGTGACATACCTGCGACGAGTCCGCTGTCATTCGCATTGTACCATAGACGTCTTGTAATTAGCTCGCGGTGTACGCCGCATGCAGTGGTACCGGGTGAGATATTCGCCTGGTACCAGCAACCCAGTCCATGTTTGCTGTGGAATATGAGCAGAAGCTGTGAAAGGATATCAAGAGCCTGGTAGCACACACGTGCTCATATATAACTTCCCATCTGCTTTAGGGTGTCGGCTTTGTTCACTCATCATCTCCTCTTCCTCCTCGACTCCCGCGACACCCATGGACCGCATCACCTTTCCAGAACCTCCAACAGAAGCAAGCGTCTCAGACGCCCGCAGAGCTCTCCAGATGCAACGCCAAGAGCTCTCGCAACTCTCAGAGCAGATTAACACAGCAGAGGATGCCCTCGCGCAGATCGTCGTCGACAAGAGGCGTACGATTCGAGAGATGCAACGCGAGCAACATGCATTGGAAGAGAAAGTAAAGCACACGCTGGCGTATATCTCGCCCATACGGCGACTACCCCACGAACTCCTCCGCCATATCTTTATGTTCAATTTCAACAACCACCCTTGCTGTGCTTGGATCCTCGCCTCCGTTTGCGTCCTATGGCGTAGACTGGCTCTATCAATACCTAGGTTATGGTCCAAGGTGAGTGAGGTATTCTCTTTGGCACGCATCAGGTCTCTCCTATTCCCCCCTCCCCATCCTTGTTGGCGCCTGAATATGTTATCGATAAAAACGTGTTTTCCATTCACCTTTTCTTGCCAACTAATATATCTCTGAAATCCCTTGCGGCAAATACCTCCTCGAGTTGTTTGATCTGCCACGCTCCATGTTCCTTCTATGAACCATGTGTGGCCCATATCCCCGCATGCCATCCGCATTCGTTCTGTCGTCCATTTGAATTGTTTTATCTGACCTCTCTGCCCAGATACGTCTCGTGACCAACCAAAGCGCGTCTCCCGACACCATTCGCCTCTGGCTCGAACGATCCGGTGACAAGGTTCCCTTGGACATCGAAATCTACCTGCGAGTAAGCTGTAGCTCGTCAGAATCTTCTAGTCGTACTCGAGCATCATCCCCTACACCTTGGATTCCACCTCCACCCAGCCCACCGACGCACTATGTCCTACCGCATCCTCCGCCAGGCACTTCCATTCTTTTGCCACCAGCACAGACACCAATCATCGTCCCCCAGTCACCGTCTCACCATGATGCCTGGGGAGCATCCCCTCCTCCCCCTTCCTCGCGAAGTTCTCCGCAAGTTCAGCGCAACACGCATTGGGGACATATTACCATCTTTTACTTGATCGAGCAGATGCACCGGTGGCAACGGTTTGTCTTCCGCTTCGACAAGCAATTTCCCTCGATATCTGCGCTCAAGTCTATCAATGGTGCGAGATACGCATTTCATTGAGAATTTGTAATCAATTGTGTGATATAGGCGACGCTCCCATGCTCAGAGAGTTTGAAATTTCATGTGCAGAGACGATTTACGCTGCGGAATGGGCCTGGCTTCCCTGCACCACTCCGTCAACCCCCTTGGCGTTATCGCAGCTGCAGTCTCTCATGCTGCATCATGTACCATTCAAGTGGTCGTCTCCTATCTTCAAGACGGACTTGCACTCTCTCAACCTTCGGTCACTCCCATCCAATCATCTACCACTAGATCGGATCTTACACATCATTTCAAGTAACCAAAATCTTGAATCCCTCACACTGCACTTTGGCGTCGTCGTGCCAGCCATCCTTCCGCTGCACACTACATGTCTACCAAAGCTTCGCGAACTCACATTTGGGGGGCATTACCATATGTCGACGCTTGCTGACGCCCTCGTCCTCCCCGCGTTGGACGTGCTCAGCCTGGACATTGAAGCGCGGGACCCGATCGAGGACGTCATCACGAATTTGCTCCAGAGATCTAACAATCCTCCTGTTACGGAGCTGTCGGTGTCATACGGGAACGCGAACAATTCTACAATTTATTATGGACCTGGTGGCATTGTTATTGCGTGGAATTTCTTGGCGGAGATGAATCACCTTCACACGCTGAACGTTGGGGGGACACCGCTCGAACCGTTCCTAGTAGCACTGGGAACGCCCGAGGAGGAGCAGGCACATTGGATCTGCCCCAATCTGAAAAGAGTGACGATGAAGAGTTGTCATACGCATCCGGATGGGATCGCGAAACTTGTGCAGCTTATCGAGGCGCGAAATCCAGAGACGGGGACTGCTACGATGGTGCACGGTGTAACACCTTCAAAGCTGCGGCATATTGAGTTGTACGATTGTGCATCGGTGGGACCGGATGTGCTGGAATGGCTGAAGAAGCGGGTGGACGAGGTTGTTTGTGCCGAGCCGTGTTATGGGAGGTCTACCTGATGTTTCACTAATATGATAAAGAGCCATTTATATTCGAGTTTTGTATATCCTCGTAGCACGTATAGCTGTAGTGGTATTCCCGGCTTGGAAGTGTATTAGTGTTTTGTGTATGGTGCACGAAGTTGACTCACAGGTGGGTTATTTGTGACCAGTCTAATTTAAACACGCACGAAAAGGCGCACTAGCACCGCAAGTAGATTTGTGATAGATTGAGCTCTCACCGAAGCGCCCGTCGTACCAGAAACGTGGAACAGGCCATTCGAGTCGGTCATTGGTGGCGTTCGTGTACATACTGCCAAGCCCAGTCTTGGTTAATGGACGGAGACCAAGGCAGTCCAGGAATCCGCAGCAAACCCTCACCCGCTCGGCTAATGTGAGATGTTAAATGCCGAATCAAGAAGGGTGCCATCAAAAAGAAAAGGGTGTTACCAATGCGCGTGTATACCCTGGTCACGGTCATCTGGGATCGAGCTGACCGCACAGAACATGCGGAGCCAAGGTGGAGTTGACCATGCGAACCCAAACCCTGGGCTGTCCTTATAAGCGAGCCACAGGCTGCTGAGAGCGACGACGTTCCTACCACCGTTTGACAAGATGCCAGTGCCGGTGCCAGTCAAGCCTGCAGAATCGGGTAATTTAAATAAAGCCAAACAGGGCTGCCTAATGCCGTATGACATGGAGATCATGCGCATGAACAATCACAACAGGTTAGTCTCAAACGTTCGTCCGTCAACAGCCCTCATCGTCCCAAACAGCGCGCAGCCACTTGCTCCCCAAACACGTCGCTCACTTCACACTACCCACCGAGCCGAGCTGCCCACCTGGAGAGACCGCTACGTAGCTCTGCTGAGGGGTGCGAACATGCGTGGCGCGCCAGCAGACAGCCTTCCCGGCACCGTACCACTCCCTCCATTACCCACTACCCACTACACCCCCATAGAATGGGACTGGGACGTCGAACACGAAGACCGGACACGTGAGGCAAAAGCAGATGCTGCCCTGCACGACGAGCAGCCCTTTCACGTCGATCGAAGAGTCCTCAAGGATATCGTACGCGAAAAGACCCAGTGCGAGGTCGGGCGTATCACTTTTCTGAGCTCAGGCAAGTTGATCCTTCCCGTTCCCATTTCTGTGTAGTCCCTGAACGGCTGTAAATAGGAACATTTCATAAGGTCCGTTGGTGTTCTAATAATGCGATGTGGATGCCGTCCATCAGTCTTACGTGGCGTGCTTATCAGGCTTATCTCGTCACCTTTACGGACACGCGGCAGTTGGTCGCTCGTGTTGCCCGTCGGTTCATGCCTCGCCTCAAGACGCAATCAGAGATTGCAACAATGCAATACCTCCGCGAAAAGACTTGCATACCAGTACCAGACATATATTACTACGATTCAAACCCTTGTAATCGTCTCGGAAGTGAATATGTTCTCATGTCCAAGGTTCGTTGTTCCGGTCGGCATTCACGCAACCCCTGTTCCTGTTCCTGACCTGCTCGTTGTCTAGGCATCAGGTATTCCGCTCGGTGGAGTGTATCACTCCATGTCCAACGAGCAACTCAAGATTCTATTCAAAAATGTAGCATTCCTCATAATTCCTCTGTTCGCTCAGCGTTTCTCACATATAGGATCTCTTCATTTCCACTTCTCCCGGTCAGTCACATCGCCCATACACTCGTCCTCGTCCGCGTCAACACCCACTGCAACCTATACACATTTCAAGTACTTTTCATCATCAGCCACCCCCACATCTGAAAATATGCCGATGGCAGTCCACCCTACGCGCGTCACACCCATTCCAGTCCATGTTGGCCCTATCGTTTCCTGGCCATTCTTTGGATCCGGCCGGGGTGACCTTGCACACCCTTCCGAAATCGATCGCGGTCCTTGGTCTTCCACACAAGCCTATTCAGAGTCTTGTGTGCAGCGCGAAATAGCCGGCGTAAAGCGGGAAACTGAGGGAAAGTCTGCCCCACATCGGTTACATCTTGATCCGGATGAGATCCGATCCTCCAGACACCATCACCTCGACGCAGTCCCTGATGATCAGAGCGATGACTCTGATGAATGGGATGCACAAGAGAGTGAGGAGGAGTGGGATGGTCCTGGGGATGCCATGTACAGCGACTATCGCCGCATGCAGCGGAGCACATTCCTCATCGCGCACATCATACGCCGCGAACAATCCGTGCGCACAGAGATGGGCCGCTGGATGCGCGTCATGGACCGGTTGAGGCACGTGGATGACGCGGGTCCCGAAGAGTTTGGGCTCGATTGTCACGATCTAAACTTGGAAAACGTATTCGTGGACGAGCGTGATCCCACTCAAATCGTGCGTCCGACCATCCTCCTTTCTTTCATCCTGATATGATGTTTACTCACCGTTTCCTCACAATAGACGTGCATCATTGACTGGGAGTCGACGACGACGCGGCCGTTGTGGGCTTGCGCTCACCTTCCGGCGTTCGTGCAGACTAGCCCGTTCACGTCCAAGTTGTTCCGAGAGGTCGTCGCGTCAATCGCACTTTCCAAGTCGCCGAAAAACGTCAGTCTCGCTGCGACCACCAAAGAATGGCTTCACTACGAAGCCGTCGGTGCCCGACTCCGGCTCGCCCACCGCTGTGTGGAGTGGGACGGATGGGAAGAAGGGCTGGTCGAGAGCATTCTGGGTCCAGAGGAACACGAAGAAGAGTGGTTCAAGGACGTCGAGTCGACGGTCGAAGGCTCGGAGGTGCCAAGTCCGTCGTCGCATAATGGCAAAGCGTGCGTCGAGAACATGGCGACGTCGGAGCCGTCGTCGGGGGCACTTCGGGTGGCAGCGCTCAAAAGCCGGAAACAGGCGGGTCAGTTGCCATTGAAGAAGGCCAAGGAGAGTGAGCAGACACTGACGACGACGGGAGATATATGTGGCGGGCGTGGTGGGGAACTTGGACGGCGGTTGGAGGCGTGGTTGAGTGTGAATGGGAATGGGAATGGGAATGGGAAGAAGAGGCGGTGTGTCCTGCAGGATGACTATGATGCCAAGGCGGAGTGAGGTCGTTGCGTGCGTCTGTCTCTTCTTGCTTTCTTTCTTTTGGTGAGGTCTTAGATGGCTTTATTCTATGGTCGGGGGTTTGGCATTGGACCCCTGTAATGATGCATGTCGAAATGGCATACGATGGACTTTGCATGATATCGCATACCATGACTTACAGCAACTCTTTCCAAACACTTTGTAAATTCGATAGTGTCTTCTTGGATATCCTCGATTGATGTCTAACGATTAATGGTATGGTAAAATGAATACATTGGATTGCTAGTAGACTGCAGTAGTACTCTATGCACGGGTCGATTGGAACACCACTATTACCCTCATTCTCGCCCGTTTTCCTGTTTGAGTAACAATGGCGTGCGGAACACCATCTGCCCGTTCTCGGAACGCGTGGGACGCCCGCATGGGCGTAAGAAACGGCGGGAATCATGTCAACCGCCGGTCGCCTTTCGCGAGTCAGCCGTCCCTTCCGAACGCGGATACGCCGTGTGGAAGAAGTTTTCTTCCCGGTCGGATTGGGAGCGACCACGGACTCAAGACGCCGTGTCTGAGCGGTCCTCCGAGTCGCGTGGGCATACTAGCGCACACCGTTCCATGTCCGCGCGTCCGAGTCGTCCGTGGCTAACGGGATCGTCCAGCTAAAGACAGCCTTCGTCCTCGCTGCGCGATGCGAGCCTGAACCCGCCTTTCGAGAACTGGACAAATATATATGTCAACGAAGTTCTTGACCGCCGCTTGATGGCCGTGACCCCGGAGAACGTCGTGCGACGCAGCCCTCGACTCGGACGGGGACCACAAAGCTCGAGTGTGTGTTGAACGGTCTTCTCACCCCACAGAGACTCTCGCTCCGCCGAGGATGCCTAGATACGCAAATCCAATCGCGGCCGAATTGCGTGCCCTGGTGCCGGCACACCATCCCAAACGCAGATTACCCCCCTACAATGGTGCAATCGTTTGAGAAAATGGAGAGCGTTGATGAATCGATCGACGAACCAGAAGTTGAGTAGTCTCTGATATGCATGTTCGTTTCTCTGATTGCTATTTCCAATACATCCACTTTGCCGGATCCGTGCTCACAGGCGAAACCACAAGCTGTCCGTGGAAAGAAAGAAAGGACCCTTTTCAACCCCTTGAACTGAGCACTCTGTGCTGTTCACCTGATGAAAACAAGCCGTGAAGGGGTCGCCGAGGTTGGCCAGAAGACCAAGTTTGTGGGGTGACCATCGGATATGGGGTTAAGAGCATTCTTCTGCCAAAAAATCGCTTGGTCGAGGTCGGCCAGCTTGCCGAGGCGTGCAAAACGAGTGAAGCGGCCACAGCCAAGGTTGATCAGAAGGCATTGCAGGTTTGTTGGGATGACCATTGGGGGTCAATTTAGCAGCATCCGTGAACTTCGAAATTGCTTGTTCGAGGTCACTCAGCTCGCTGAGGCGCATGAAGCGGCTCGATAACGCTACGCCGAGATTTCCAAGTTTCACAAGGAACCGGTGATCCTAAACCGAGGTAGGCCCGACAAACGCCTTACTAACGGTACGCCGTCCTGTTAGGTGACTAAGTTAATAAACAAGGAGCTATGTCTCAGACTCACAGTTAAGATATTATGTCTTGCACTCCAAAGTGTGGTTGTTGATTTTCCGCTCAAATTGCTGGCCATGGTTGTTCAAAGTGACAAATAGAGATGTCAAAATATACAGCGAAGAACGTAGAACCATTTTTCCATCCACAAAACAAAAGATGGTTCCTGCATTACCATGCGTTGGCGTGGAGAGATAAGACGACTTGCCGGTGATGAGACGACCCAGACCCGGGACAGACAAGGTCGAACGGCTTCCTATAAAGCGGTCTAGAATTGGTTGTGTCAACAGAGCGTCCGCTGAAATCGAAACTGGACTGGTAATTGCTTACTTGGATGGGAATCCCAAGAGGATCTGATTTCAATGGATGAAAGTGTTGATCTTTCTGGGTACGCAGCCCGTCTCAAATGCCGATGTTCTTCCAGCCATAAGTAGTCAAAACGAGTAAGGAGTGTGAACAGGGCAAATATGCATTGCAATGTGCCGAAGGTTGGAAAAAGACGGACGAATTTGGCGGGCTACAGATACACAAGAACGGGTCTAGGTTGTGGGTGGTCACTCTACGGGCGATCTACTTGCTCCCAGTCGCTTTTTTCGTTTGTGCAAGGATTTTGTCGACTTCGGCAATGTGCCTGTCGGACAATCTCTGAAACTAGGCGCAAAAACAAAACGTGTGAACTTCATTAATCACAGGTATACGACAAATATAGACTCACTTCTTCAAGTTCGACTGAGTGCTTCTCATACTTGCCCTTTTTGACACTTGCTTGGTGGTGCTTCCGGAGCTGAACACGCACGTCTTCTGCCATTCGGCTGGTTGTAACGACAAGGGTGTTTCGAGCTTCGACTGTTGGCCTATGAGGGTGAAGCACCAGACGTCGCAGAGAACGTCAAACAAACTGAAATTGAACCTACTTGGGTATGGGTATCTTGAGCGTCCGCGAATCCAGCCGCTGAGGCACAATGTGGGGTAGTTTCGCATTATATATCCCCTGCTCGACCGCCTTCGTGTTCTACTCGTGGTCATTCCTCGTGAGCAGGGCACACACCAGGTCCGAGACAAACGCACTACGCACTTGTTCGTCGAATACTGTCACGATCAGCACCGACCCGTCCTTGATCCCGACGGTCGCCACCTCGTCCAGTTTCACCGTTTGCCCGCGCCCCCGCTCGACACGCACCGGGGAAAGCAGAGTAGGCGTGACGCGTCCGCTCGCGCGTGTCTCGAGCGCGGCGACTTCCTTGCGGAACCAGTCGACGACGGAGGTCATCTTGAAATCGGTCTTGGCGTACTCGGCGCGTGTGTCCTCTGAGTCGAAGCGCAGTTGGGAGCCCGGAATGAAGGACACAGTGGACTTGGGTTTCGATCTGGAGGCGTACGTGCGGGACGCTGGCAGACGACGGACGACGTTGAGCTGAATGACATGGTGAGGGGAACTCACGGCGGCGGGCAATGTCGTGCCAGTCCGACGTGCCAGATGTCGAATGAGAGAGGACATGTCCCGTCACAGCTGTCCCGCAGAATTTTTAATGCAATCCTAAACAGGAAGTACCCCTGTCTAGAAAAACAGAATACAAACAATCTACGGAAAGCGCTTGCTCAACCCATCATATATCAAAAAGATCATTGCACTGCTTGGTATAGACCTAGCCACTGTAATCCCACACCCAGCATAAAAGCCACGGATGCCCTGCGCCCTCCACATCGCCTTGGCCGTACCCAGGAAAGTGGGCGGCGAAACGCCCTTGCCGCGCGGTCGCAGCTCCTCCTCCGTCTGCATCGCACTCTTGATGGTGTCTGCAGGGAAGAGGGAAAAATTGAACACAGCCCCGGCGCACGCGCCAGCGACGGCTGACTCCCACGGGATAATGTCTTTGCGAGCGAGCCGCGCACCTGTGCGCGCCGCACGCTGCTGGACGAGCTTCGCCGCAACGAATTCTTTGCATGCGAACCAGGCGGCGCCACCACCTGTTTCTCGGATAAGCGTGCCAGTTTGACCAAGCCATAGACCCCCGAGACCACCATTGCGGATGACGGACGTGAGAACAGCGATGGGCCCTGGAAGTGATTGGGGTTTGATAGACGTCATGGTCGGCCCCAGGGCGGCGGTGGCGGCTCCGGAGGGGTGTGAATGCATAGACGTCCCAGGGACGTCTACAGCAAGCATTTGTACTTGCATTTTACATTTGACAAGCTCTACGGGCGTCAGGGCAAAGCTCGTGACTGCGCCAGCGCCAGCGCCGGCCATTGCAAGCTGCGGAAGGGTGAGCTCTCGGGAAGACAGATCCCCAGTGATCCACCGTATCACATGCTGTAGCTGGCTATACGACACGAAGAGGGACGCATTTTCAACCATCGCGCCTGCGACCGGGGCAGGCAAGCCCTGTCGCAAAATCCATGAGTACATTCCCACACGCATACATGCACGAAAAAAACGACCCACACGATAGAGTCCTCGTACACCCTCGTTATGAAACGTTCGGACGAGACAGTCTATGGGTCCCTTGAACCTTGCAGTTGCATCTAGCACTTGCGACTGGAGCCTGACTTTGGTGAGGTCGAAAGGGTGTTCGAATACCTTGGAGGTCATGCCTGCGATCTAGGAGCATGTCACAACAACCGAGTTGTTGGATGGATGATGACGCACACTGCCAAAGGTGATGTCCTTGACCGCCTGTATGGCGGGTGAGACCGCGTGTGTGTCGTTGGTCATGACGGCGGGGCTGAGGGAATGCGTGCTGGTGGAAATGAAGAAGGACGAAGCTGGCGTGCTACTGCATTATTTGAGGTTTGAGACGGCCAATCCTGTGGACAGCTGTATATCGCGCAAAACTTTTCGAACTCTCGGATCAGCTCCCCATCGGACTTCGGAAACAAATTCTAATGCACTCTCGAGATCTACTAAGTACTAGGGCACGCATAGCCGTGCATCTAATGCTACTCCGCCCCCGCGGGTATCCGCGTAAACACGCTTCGTGGAACGCCATCTTCCTGGATCACCGTCACTTGCTTGAGCGTATATCCATTTCGTTTGGGTATCCACCAGAAAAAGATAAACCAATATGCCACCCCCAATAATCCAACCGAAAGTGCGCCGACGACGTGCGACTATTAGAGAGCATCAGTGACATCTCGCTGTATTTAAAGACCGAACGACGCACATAGTATGGGAGGTGCAGGTATGGCTCATGACCAGATGTAGGTGGTATCATCGGTACCAAAACCAAAAAGGCATTCGAAAGGAAGAAGAACACGACTGCAAACTTGTATGCTCGGAATGGTGGGTTCCAGTCATATGACTTGAATGCATCCGTATACAACAACAGCAATCCCCCCGAGATAACGAGGTTGAAGAGTGCGAGAGGGTACGAGGAGTCTGGCGTCCAATAGTCAGAGCAATGAGCAACAGGCTGATGACAGATACTTGCAGTTGACAATCAAAAGATAGGCGTCCCCCGGCGGCGCCAACGCCATCAACAAAACCGAAATTAGGTATTGTACGAAAAGTCCGGGAAGGGGTGCGTTGAACGGCTTGTTGCTCGCAAAGAACGAAGAATACGGGAGAACACCTTCACGTCCCAGCTCCTGGACGACTTGTAGCTACATGAGCACTCGAGTTCATATCCTAACCAGCGAACCCATACCTCGTCCTTGGGCGAACAAAATCGAAAGCAAGTTTCCCAGCATGGAAAGGGAAATGACGACACTAAGGGCCTGTAGCAAGGATAAACTCAGGCATCTGCATAAACCAAACTATGCTATGCCCACCCTTTCTGTTGAGGGACCATACAAGTTCCGGAAGAACAAAGCACTGGCGGGAATTAGTTTTTTCATGCAAAGGCAAGGACACTCTTACGCCGGGATGGTGCCCCCATTAAGCATATCCGCTTTCGATACCACTGCAAAGTAAGCCACGTTCACAGACACATACGCGAACGTTACGAAGCTCATAGCCAGCGGTGCCGCGGCCTTGATTGTTCTAACTGGGTCACGGACTTCCGACAAGGCATAGTTGGCGTTCGAATATCCAAAGTAGGACCTAATATAATCAGCCGCGATCTCCGCCAAAAGTAAGCATTGAGCTACCCACCAGATGACATTGTACATGCCAACTACAAACGCATTGGCTCCAAAGTTGGAGCCTTCCCAAAACGTCTGCCATGTGTAGTTATTGGGCTGATCATAATCCTCTCCGACAGCGAACCCAGGGACGCCAATCAAGCTCAGGAAACCAGATCCAGCAATCAGCAACAAAACGACAAGTTTGAATGCCCCAAGTGCGTTCTGAAGTTTCAGACCAAATTTGAGGAACGCGCCGTGCACGATGAGGCAGAAAGTCGAGCACAAGAATGCTACGATTCGGATGTTTGTCGGAGTCCGCTCGTAAGCCAAGGCATGCAGTACATCTAATGAATATTAGCATATTCGAGACCACCGCAATGTTGATGCATACATTCTCCAAAGGCCACGCTCGCTGCAGACATCCAGCCCTGTGTTGAACCCGGACCGAGGTAACAAAGATATGTGACAAGGCAGAGTAGAAAGGACGCTCACGATGAACACGCCATAAACTGCGTAAATACAGGTAGTAAGAAACGCAGGGTGACGAAAGACGTATTCCATGTAGGTCTTTTCCCCACCACTCCGAGGGAGACCCTATACCAATACGACTTGAACAGCTCTGCAAGCGACATTTGGAGTGAATCATACCGTCCCGAATTCAACGTACACCGCGGTCCCTGCGGCGGAGACCAAGGCACCGAGAATCCACATGACAAAAGTCATCCCGACGCTTCCAGATGAATTGAGAATGATACTCGGCGCTGCAAATACTCTAGGATATGATCCAGTCATGTCTCTCCCTTCCAAGACTAGACAAACATACCCAGTTCCGATCATCCTGTTGAAGATGAGCGATGCAGCACTAAGTAAACCTAGAAGAATAGATGATCATTAGTGCTCGTCCTGGTTATTTCGCCTCAGCCGCCTGAAAACCAACCTAGTTGACGTTTGTTGTCGGGCACATCATCGGTGAACAACCCGGTGTTCGCTGGCAGGGATGAGCCGGGAATCAATATTGGCAGGCTACCAAGTATCCACTTGATTTTACGAACCGTTCTCGACATCCTCCCCATGCTCTGCAGGCGTCCTCGATAGGGAGCGCGAGTGCGACCGAAGAAGGGGTTCTGTCTCTGAACTTGCTGGTCCCAGCTTCGTTACGCCTGACGAAGAGGCTTCAAACAACATGGTCGGTCTGCATGCGATGGGAGACGGCACAGCGAAACAAGTGGGAAGACTAAAAGTAGCCCGGCCCGTTCTCATCACGCCAGTCTGTCGTGCTTTTGGCATACCACTTGAACTTGACAAATCAGGGTGATTGCTCTCTTCTGCTTTTTCGTCTTTGCCCTGAATGGACGCGCCACAGCTCCGAGACTACGGTGCCTCGACAGAGGTCATTGCCTTCGAAGTCCTTTGTTTATTGCATCCGAATGCAGTGGCAGAAGATGTACTGGTCCAAGTTCAGTGCAGTGTCAAGATGGTTAAATGTTAGCTAGAGAAGCAGTGATACTGAAACAGGGAAAACAAATAAGTCACTACCCGTCCCCAACGCGAGTCAAGGTAGCGCTATGACCCCTGCGTGAAGCGTTTCAATCCTGGAACCCTTCAGTAAGGACACCAAAGCGCTGCTCTATAGATGACGTGTTCGAGTCGACCCTAGTACGTCAGGCAATCAATGCCTTCTAGCTGGAATAATACGAGTGCATAGGTCAGCAACACCGCACCCATACTCGCAGTTACCGTACTCGCTTGAGACACAAACTGACCAGTCACAGTGTCAGTGTACCTCAGGTCAATGACACGCCTGAGATTCCCCTCTCGAGTCAACCAACGCAATTCTACCAGACAGGTACGTGATGAATGCATTTCCAGTCGAGAAACGGAAACTTGGATGCGAGAGCGATGGACCCATCATGCAAGCTCAAGGCAAACGACATAGTTGACTCATGGCAGGCAACGCCAAACGACTTACAAACTAATTTTATCACCATAGCTTACCTGACTTAGGTCTGAATCGTCCAATCGTCGCATCGAACTGGGACTGCTGTCTCGTGATGCACCTGTGTTATCGTCGACTGTGCGGCGCGTGTCCTAACATGGTATGAAAGTCCTCCAGACCCAGAACGATGAACGCATCCCGCTGAAGGAACAAAAATTCCTAGGTCAATTACTCCATCCTAAAACACCATCATATGCATGCACTCAGTGGTAGTAACAGTCAATGTGGTGACTTCAAAGCTCTATGGACAGGAAACACTGCGGTAATAGGTGATGTATGTTCATTGATATATTCACTTTTTTTCCAGTCTGACTCGAGCTGCCACTAGTGACACATTTGGTACATTGCAAGTAAACGCGTCTAGCTAGGTCTGTGTTCCCGCCGCCGAGTGGCCTTTTCGAGTACTGAGCGCGGTAAATGTCTTTATAATGCCATTATACCTCCGCGGGTATCCGTCTGAACACATTTCGTGGAACGCCATCTTCCTGGATCACCGTCACTTGCTTGAGCGTATATCCATTTCGTTCGGGTATCCACCGGAAAAAGATAAACCAATATACCACACCCAAGAATCCAACCGAAAGCGCGGCGACGACATGTGACTATTAGAAGGGATTGATGACGTCTCGCTGTATGCAATGACTGAGGGACGCACATAGTATGGGAGATGCCGATATGGCTCGTATCCAGCCGCAGGTGGTATCATCGGTACCAAAATCAAAAAGAGGTTTGAAAGGAAAAAGAGCACAACTACAAACTTATACGCTCGGAACGGAGGTTTCCAGCCGTACGGCTTGAATGTATCTGTGTACAACAACAGTAATCCCCCCGAGATAACGAGGTTGAACAATGAAAGCGAGTAGGAGCCATCTAGCGACCAATGATCAGAGAGGCGATCGACGAGTTGATGACGGATACTTGCAGTTGATGTTTATAAGATAGGCGTCCCCCGGCGGCGCCAACGCCATCAGGAAAAACGAAACCAGATATTGCGTGAAGAGACCGGGAAGCGGTGCATTGAACGGCTTGTTGCTCGCAAAGAACGAAGAATACGGGAGAACACCTTCACGTCCCAGCTCCTGGACGACTAATATCTACGTGAGGCGTCGAGCTCATGTGCTAATCAGAGATCTCATACCTCTGCCTTGGGTGAACAAAACGGAGAGCATATTCCCTAGTATGGTAAGAGCTATTACAGCGCTGAGTACCTATGGTAGGGGTAAGCTCAGACAAAAGCATAAAATCAGACAGCGCTCACCCTCTCTGTTGCAGGGCCATACAAATTCCGGAAGAACAAGGCGCTGGCGGGAATGAAATTTGTCATGTAAAGACATGAGAAACACTCTTACGCAGGGATAGTGCCCCCATTCAGCATATCTGCTTTCGACACCACCGCAAAGTAAGCCACGTTCACAAACACATAAGTGAACGCTACGGAGCTCATAGCCAGCGGTGCCGCGGCCTTGATTGTTCTAACTGGGTCACGGACTTCCGACAAGGCATAATTGGCATTCGAATATCCAGTGTAGGACCTAATATAATCAGCCGCGATCTCCGCCAAAAGTAAGCATTGAGCAACCTACCAGATGACATTGTACATGCCAATTACAAACGCATTGGCTCCAAAGTTGGAGCCTTCCCAAAACGTCTGCCATGTGTAGTTATTGGGCTGATCATAATCCTCTCCGACAGCGAACCCAGGGACGCCAATCAAGCTCAGGAAACCAGATCCAGCAATCAGCACCAAAACGACAAGTTTGAATGCCCCGAGTGCGTTCTGAAGTTTCAGACCAAGTTTGAGGAACGCGCCGTGCACGATGAGACAGAAAGTCGAGCATAAGAATGCTACGATTCGGACGTTTGTCGGAGTCCGCTCGTAAGCCAAGGCATGCAGTACATCTAGAGTGGATATTAATGCATTCGTGGGCATGACAATGTGAATACTTACATTCCCCGATGGCCACGCTCGCTGCAGATATCCTGCCCTGTGGCAGACCCAGACCGGGGTAACAAAGCTGTGCAACAGGACAGAGCAGAAAGGACACTCACGATGAACACGCCATACATTGCGTAAACGCAGGTGGTCATGAATGCAGGGCGTCGAAAGACATATTCCATGTAGGTCTTTTCCCCGCCACTCCGAGGAAGGCCCTAACCCAGCGCAATTTGAACAACCGTACTAACGACGCGTAGGGTGAATCATACCGTCCCGAATTCCACGTACACCGCGGTCCCTGCGGCGGCGACCAAGGCACCGAGAATCCACATGACAAATGTAATCCCGACGCTTCCAGATGAATTGAGAATGATACTCGGTGTTGCAAAGACTCTAGGATATGATCCAGTCAGTGTTCCTCCCTCCCAAAACCGTTGGGTCAAGCATACCCAGATCCGATCATCCTGTTGAAGATGAGCGATGCGGCGCTAAGTAACCCTAGAAGAATCGATGATCATGAGTGCCTTTCCTGTATAGTTGATATCAGCCACCTAAATAAAAACCTACCTAGTTGGCGTTTGTTGTTAGGTACATCGTCGGTGAACGACCTATTCACTGGCAGGAATGAACTGGTTGTCGGTATTGGTAACCAGTATCCGCTTCAATTTTACGAACCGTTCTCGACGTCGTCATGCTCCAAAGGCGTCCCCGCTAGGGCACGGGAGTGCGATTGAAGGAGGGGTTCTGCCTCTGAAGTCGCTGGTCCTAACGTTACGCGGACCGGGGAGGAAGCTGCGCGATCGCATGACATGTTCAGTCTGCGCACGGTCTGCGCACGTCGAGCCTGAGAGACACAGCAGAATGAATGAGCTGGCCAAAAAGAGAGTTCTCGTTCTCACAGGGTAAGTACCCCTGCGAACGCATAATCGCACGATGCGCTCTGGCTGAATGGCACATCACTTCAAGTCTTCAATAAGTCCGACTGGTTGCGAAAATTGCTTGGATTCACTCCAATGTGAAGTATACCTTGGCATCATTCGTTTATCGAACCTATATCAACAAGGACAAACACTACGACTCGCGAGACGCGAGAACATAAAACAGAAAATCCATAATCACGATTGGCCTTGCAAGTTTATCTCCTCATCCCGGCACGATGACTATCACAAAGTAGCACTGTGAATCCTACGCAACGCAATTTGGATCCCTGGAACGCTTATTGAATTACTGTTGGCTGCGACCGCTTTGGACACGTGGCGGTCAAGTTGTGCGCGTGAGGTTCCAACATGGGAAGATCAGGAAGTTTTCTGTACAGGTACTGTTCCAGTTCTGGACACCCTGTCACCTTTTCCTTGATGTTGATCAACACAGGCCCGCCGAAAAGAAGAGCGAAGCCCGCTGTACTCACTCTGGTGGCGGCGATGGTAGTGTCTGCCATTGATTCGTTTTGTGCTTCGTCCAACACTGACAGGGTATTCAAGAGCTGGAGGATAATATGAACTACCTCCTCTCGCCCTACAACCGTAAACCCACCTTGAGACCCAAGTTTGCATTACGTCCATGTGTATGAACCACTGAAGCCACAGACCGCGATTGCCGCTCCCGCTTCAAATCCTGACACAATATCAACACCTCCTCCAGCCTACTCTGAAGCTCCGCGTTATCCTTGCGCAAACGTGCAACCTCTTTCCGGAATGTATCGCGTTCCTGACGAACGTCGACGAGGTCGCTGAGGCGCCGCGCATTCTCCGCTTGGAGTTGTTGGATACTTTTGCGTTGGCGGAATTGGACATTTTGGAACTGTTCAATGAGCCGTCCTGAGTGTCTTTCCATGTTTGTCTTTTTCCTTTCTCCTTTTTGATGTGTTTTAGGCGAAACCAACGAGGGGCTGAACTGGGCGGTACGTACACGATTCAAAGTCGCGTCTTTTAGTCTTTCTACTCCCAAAACCGCTGTTGAGATTCACAGCGCCAAGGGGCACGCTGATCGAGCTCAGCTCAGACCATCTTGATCCCCCTGGAGAATGCTGTTCTTCATACATCGCGCCGTGGCCAACTTTTTGATAGTAGTGTCGCGGAACATTCTCCGAGGCTGTGTATGATTTCGTTGGAAGGACGTCACCATCTATGGTCAAAGATAGAGAAGGGCTGTGTCGCACCGCCCGGCGCCGACCGCCGACGATTCACGAACGCACTGGCAGAAAATTTTCGAGACCACTGCCTGTTCATGTTCATGTGGGCTTTGATTATACGTCGTCGATCCTAAAAAAAACCTGGGGACGGAACGAGCGGCACCCGTGCGACGAACACTCGTCGATTCAGAGTTCACAATGTTTTGCGTGAACCACGTACTGAATCTTGGATCAATTCTGTATAAAGGCCCTGTACTATCCATTTCAAATTTACCCAAATTTACCCACCTGTTATCACCCCGGTTGATCTTGACAGTAAATTAACCCAACTTCACCTACATACTGATGCGGCTTCCACTCTTTCTCCCCGGCCCGAATAGAAGCACTGAATGTGGGTAGATCCACGATTAATTGAACGGCGGATGCTCTGTGAAACTAGATCTGGACAGAACAGGATGTCAGTCGATGTCTCGGACGGTTGTCACAGCGATGGGCTCGTATATTCTTATCCTCGCGCGCCATGCATGGTGAGATGGCCGAGCGGTCTAAGGCGCCAGACTAAGGATCAGGTCATTAGATGACCCAGTATATCTGGTCCGAAAGGGCGTGGGTTCGAATCCCACTCTCATCACATTTTTTGTCTCGACAAGTTGTGTCCTTTACGATGCGGCTATCCGACGGATGTTTTCCTGGCTCGTTTCAATGTTTAAAACGCTCAGATGTGCTGACTGGTATGCGTGCCGGTGTGGCATCGATACATGATACTAGATCTCAACTTGTTATTGTGCTCTCAGTGGTTGTCACGTGTGGAGGAAGGTGAGGATGAGGCCTGAGTGTCTCCACCATACGAGCTCGTATCGACGCAGCCGGAGCGAAGTAAAGATAATCTAGATATCTTTATCAATTGTGAACCTCGCGAATGCGAAGATCGTGTTGAAGAACTTCGAAGGTGCTAGTGGTCGTGCCTTTTGTCCCACATTTATTCTTATTGGTAGCACAGGTAGATTATTATGGTTCTGTGAGATAGGTTGGTATTAATGTTCCCTGAGACAAAATCATGGCAGGTTCGACACAAACTTCCCTTTAATGTTGGTTGTAAGGTCTGATATACCCAGATCAGCGGGTGCCAGCCACTATCTATTTGGTACTATTTAGGGACTACCCTCGGAGGGTAACCCTCCCCGTGATGAACCTATCACCACGACGCACACTGCGTCATTTCTTCGTACAATGTTACCAAGTAGTCAAGAAGTAGTAATAGGAACTCGCTGCGTCGTGGCTACAGGCATATCAACGACTTACAAGCATAAGGCACGACCCGAACTGCGCTCTGGCATTTTCGCCAGTTAAGCAAGGCTGCTGGCAAAAAAGTACAGTATCATGCAGCCCATTGAACCAAGACATAGTAGGATAATGAAATACACAATACCAAAAATGATGCGGACAACTGGGTATGTCTCGACAAAAATTCGGTAGACTAGGGCAATGAAAAAGAAGGAAATCCTATGGGTGATGGTGACAATCTGCAGTGAGCAAAACGACAAAAACTTACGCCCAGACCAGCAAAGCCATAGGCAGGCTGTGTGCGAATGCAAGATAAGGAATTCCCACTTTCTTGCTTATGTCCGACAAGATCTTCGTCTGCAAGCCAATGTATTAGGTCCGACACCAGAACGCGACAGGAGACATACTGCAGTGGCAGGGTTGACGAACTTCGGATTAGCATACACGTTCAGCAACACAAATGATACCACAATTGAGGTGATTGTCATAAGTGCTGAACCATAGATAATAAATTGCAAAGGGACCGTTACACCTGGTGCGGCAAGGAAAGCCATGTTTGCGGCAAGCATTATCGTCGACTGCTCGTTGTAAGACACAGGAAGGAGGGCAAATAAATCGTTCCTACGAATGTTGTATACCGGGTCAGCTCATTTGTCACCCTAGTTACAAAGTCCTTCCAGTGCGGCCGAATGATGATGTGGTTGGCCCATACACGCCGTAACCGCAAGGTGTGTTCCTTGAGTGACCAAAACAGAAGGAAGTTTAGAACCTTGAAAATCATCCAATCTCCCAATGTTTCTCGTCAAAGAGATATACGTCTGCATTGAGACGTGCACATTCTTGTCCGTGGAAATTGATGAACTTGTTAGCAGCTAGTCAGTCTGTCAACCACCCCGCAGAATGTGGAAAGTGGACAGCGTGCTTGCCAAAAATATGCATCAATCGTGCTTCCCATAAAGTTTTAGTGCTACGTTGTGGTAATGAAAGTATATTCGGCTTACCAGCAATGCACACAGAATACTCGTCTTCAGGCGCTGCATCATCTGCACAAGTCTTGTCTTGGGGCCCAACATCATTTGCACAAGTCATCGGGACTTGCAGGTGTGCGGACCGAGAAAACTCTCCTGAGGGTGGATTCACGACATCTAATAGCGAGTTCAGTTCGTCCAGTGCGAATTGGCTTAGAGAGGTATCAGAGGTCATTTTGTCTAGGGTAATGAATGAGATGTGAATGTATGCAAGCATAGGGTTTGCAGACTACACCAACCAGCCTTGGCGTAGCTTAGCATTCCTCTTAGCTCGCTAAAGACTTTCTTGGAAGGTCGTCGTTTGTAGGGATAGTATTCGCAATGAGACCTGGGCCAGATAACTTGAGACGGTGACTGGGTCAATACTGGAATTAGCAACTGCTAGCGGACTTAGTGGTGGAAGGACCTGCCTAGGATGCACGGAAACGAGCCAACCAATAGTATGCCTCGAGGAGATACTCTTTGTCTGCGTCAGGAAGGAAAAGGTGAATATCTAACCAACGGACCTAGCTGACTCAGTTGGGTAACTCCTCTGAATCATTTGTCAAACAGGTCGTCCACTGTCACACTGGTATGCCACCAAAGACGACGATTGACGTGATCAACAAAGTAATAATGACAGTACCATTTTTTTCCCCTTGCGGTCACATTCAGTACGAGCTCCGTCTGGGTATCGGCGAGTCCAGCTGCTTTGTCCCTAAGTTCTCTTGCTTCTGACACGATTCGATCCGCCAGCCCGTCTTTCATGATGTATGTGTCAGTGAAAACGTGCTGGAAAATGGTCAGAACAAACGCATATCAGAGATTAGAAAAACTCCACCAATTCTGTATGATAAAATAGGACGTTTCCCTCTGGATGCACGAACCGTTCCCAACCCAGGGGTGGGATTTCTCTATTGTTTTCCTACCAGTCAGGTCATTGCAGTCGAGACGAAAGATGCAACATACGCCAGACTCTGATTTCCAGCCGGGATGTCTAATTTCTCATCAACATATTTACTAGGATATAGTGTGAACGTCCGCGTCAAGCGGGGCGATGAGTGAACATAGACATACCCCTCGTTTTTACGCTCGGCGTATCGTATGTCTCCAAAAGGGATTCCAGGACAAACATCCCAAATTGGCTTCGACTGTGTTGTAGGATTGGTCGATGCGGAAGCAGGTTGCTCGGGTGATGCTGTTGGACCAGACACACCGGAATTATCGACGGATGGATCGACAGGAAGGGGATCAGACTCGAAGTGCACCACACGATGGGCCAGCGGCGGCGGATCGTGTGAACATAGGATGTGAGGCGGAGAGTTGGGAAACGTGCTCTTGTGTCCCCGGAATGAGCGCAAAAGAGAAACGAGCCAACTTAGAGTAGCATTGCACCTGGAGAGCAGTCGCAAGCGGGAAGGGAAGGGAAGCAGGAACTTGAAAAGGCGTACTAAACACCGGATCAATCTGAACATTTTCGAATATGGTACGCGGAGAGACCTTGCGACAATCCAGCCAACCTCCTTGGGCTGGAAGACGATGGTGAACGTAGTATACACTGGCTCGTTCCGAAAGGCTACCGTCTGGTGCTAGTAGTATTAATCCTGACCGTAACAAGTTACATAAATTACATTCTTGTTCAACTTCCCACAAGAACTGCAAGCGTACGTACATCTGTTCAAGTCCGAACTTTGAACTTGCGTCCGACCAAGGGGACGCCGTTGCCTGCCACCGAACTCCATTGTTCCAAGCTCCATCCTCGTCCGAACCCCACGTCCACTTTCGCAGTCGTTCGGTCGCTACGGTCGCCACGCACGCTGGTGAGCATATGAGTTACATTGGCAGATCCACTAAATTCTTTTTCATGACAGGACGCCCGAACTTATTCGGTTCAGGTAAGCCCCCGATATACGTGAGTCTGACAGAGATGATGTCCTCAACCACCAAATCATTTCTCTTTCAACGCTTGCTCCTTAGCCCGTACGTTGTTGTTGCTTTGTCCATACGATCCGTATTAATTTAGCCTTCTCGTATTGTTAGTCAGTAAGCTGATCAAGCGTAGTTTTGTCCTGGTATAGGCTGAGCACAGTTCGTATCATGTTATTGACATGATGATGCAGCTGATTTATGCTGATGACACGCCGTTGAATGCATGGCGCCGGGACGATCTGCCGTCTGCTGTCGCAATCTTTTCACAAGAAACGCGAGACGCTGATTACCACAGACTCGCCAATCTTGCCCTTGTCAGAGTTCGTTTAGAACAATGGGAATCAGCAGAGCGAGACACACGCGCTCATCAATTGTGAACCTCGCGAATGTGAAGATCGTGTTGAAGAACTTCGAAGGTGCGAGACGGACAGACGTGACTGCTAGCCGTGGGCCAAGCGTTTGTCACGTGTGACCCGTACGGTGACCGTACCCATACCATCTAGTGGTCATGCCTTTTGTGGTAGCACAGGTAGATTATTATGGTTCTATGAGATAGGTTGGTATTAATGTTCCCTGAGACAAAATCATGGCAGGTTCGACACAAACTATGATATGGTCTGATATACCCCGGGTGCCAGCCACTATCTATTTGGTACTATTTAATTAGGGACTACCCCCTGGCCAAGCAACGCTTTCATAGTCCCCGTGATGTGGAGGCAAGGTCCACCCATCCCTGCAAGCCTTCGCTTTCGGTCATCGACGGCTAAGTGAATTGGTCTTTCCCCCAAGTTTGCACATTCTTGGGGCCAACCCTTCACGCAATGGCAGCATGCAAGACAGTGAAACGACTTGCGCCTCTTATCCCACCCCAATGAACCAAGATATTTGACGTTGCAAGGATCCTCAAGGACAGCCACTGGGTTGGTTGTCAGGACGTAGTCCTTGATCTTCCTGGTGGCAATGCTTACTAGTCTAGTGACCAGGACGGTCAAGTGCAATGCTTTCCTGTTCGTAGAACCCGGTACAGCTACTCGAGCGCTCAATTTAGCACTACTCTACTGGCATTTGGCAATAATACACACCACAGATTCGACGAAAAGAGACATACTTGCTGTCATCTTGACTCTGCTCTGTGAGTCCTTCACTATCACGCGATGGTCCACACTTTTGACACCCTAGACATCAGCTTCAAGACCCACATGGCAACGTTCCTTCCTCACAAGTTTAAACAGCCAAGGGCATACCATCCCCGATTTTCGTCTAATCGGGGCAGAGGGGCAATTTGCGATATATGGAGACATTCCATACAGGGTTTGCCTCATTCCCTTCGGATGCTTTCCCATATAATGGAATCTGCGGGACATGATCTCCGCTGTGCTGGCACATCTCGAGGGGCCATCCTGCCTGAACCATCACCTGTACATTAGGCGGCCCATTCCCCTCTTGTCGATCTACTGATGCGGTCGAACGTGGCATTGTCGGGTCTGGTGACAATCGGGAGGGATCTGAGCACTCGGAGACTTTGGGTCGTGGCGGTCGCGAATTTCCATGGGGACGTTGAATCTCGATGAGATGCGTGCATCCATTTTGACGAGGGAGCTTGCACTCGTTCCGATCGAGCTTTGTGACGACTTGGTCATACATGATGTGTTGATGAGTCCGAGCGTCGCCAAGACTGACCGGTGCTCTGGGGGATACATGAGGTTCTGCTCCTATATAAAGGTAAGGAGGGGAGCCAGTGTACGGCGTGAAAGTCTCCGCTGTACTGTCAAAACAGTCGTCACAGACGAGAGAAATAGCGAGTTACCCTCTGAAGATCTGGCTCGAAACGGTGCCAGTGGTTCTCGGTAATACCGGTGACCATACACTTCACCGACTGGGGATGACGGATCCGATATGGGGAAGTCGATGCTGTGCGTATTCTGCTATGTATCATGTGGCAGTTGGATTTGGCTCACACGGCCGACTTACTCAGAGGTCATGCGGACCACCAGCACAGCTCCGCAAAGAGACGCCCGCAACTTGCAATGTGGGTTCAGATGTTACCCTCGTCTCTCAGAACTTCTTGACCCGGTATGGTGTCCAACAATAATTCATATGTTCGTTCTGTTCCGATTTTTAACTCGGACTAATTCATTTGCGTTTATTAGTCCGATGGGATGCTTCTGGTGGTACATGTGACGGCGACTCTCTATATGGCCGCCTGGACATTAAACTTATCTAGGCACAAACCATACGTTCGCTGTCAACCCACCTATGGAACGGCTTGCCCACGTTAGTGAATCATTCGGCCTTCCAACCCCGTTGAAAGAACTGGTAGATGGGCCTCTGCGAGCGCCACACATCTCTGAGGATGTCTTGTCGCGTTCCCTCGTGCCCTGCGCACAAGTACTGTGATTACACACTCGACTTGGTGGCCATCAACGCTCGCGTATCTTAAGGGGTCATTAGTCAGGGGCCGATAAGCCTCATGATATCCATTACGGCGGATGGACTTCTGTCATTGGGTGCCACTATTCGTTTTCCGGTCTCATATGCTCACCAATGCTATTTTCTGTTTCTCCCCACCATGCGTCCCCTCTCTGGCATATGTACCGGTCGTTTTCCGTCTGGTGGTCACGATCCGCATTGAATCCCGAGATGTACCGCCACCTTGGTCGAATTCTTAAACGAATCGTCCACGGAAAGCTGTCGTTCCTTGTTTTCCATTTCTGCGTTCAGGCTCGTTTCCCCTGTCAAGTTATGCAGCGGTGGTCGATTTTGGGTACGCTCCTGATCGCATCTCGGCATGCAGTCGCCTATGACATCTTTCGCGACTACTCGGGGTCAACTTTCTTCGATGGCTGGAATTTCTATGGCAGTTTTGATAATTTGACATGGGGTATGTCGTTTGAATTGGGTACGCGTCTGGCTTTGACTGTTGTCGTCATCGAAGGCAACGTTACCTGGGTGACCAAGGAAGTGGGTGCCAGTCAGAACCTGGCCTATGTGAACAGCGAGAATCATGTCATCCTCAAAGTAGATAACGTGACGAACGTGACGTTTGGGGAGCTACGGTCCTCGGTATGGCCAACTGTTTGCTTTTCTGGAAAAGGGAAGCATGCTGACGAGATGTACTAGGTCCGCATAACGACCCAAGACGCGTATGACCTGGGTAGTTTGTGGATAATAGACCTGAATCACATACCGTACGGTTGCTCCGTAAGTCCGTGGAGCTGTACATCATGTGTCTCATTTCCGAACGCTGATCATGACGGTGTTTTGCCAGGTTTGGCCGGCATTTTGGAGTTTCGGTGGGTACACCCGATGGCTTGTTGAACCGTTGGGTAACATAGATGCCAGGACCCCACTGGCCCGAAGACGGCGAGATTGACATTATAGAGGGCATCAATGTAAATCCCAATAATCAGATGGCGATTCATGCCACACAGGGATGTTATCATAACGGCAATACGGATCAACTGGGTTCGACGGGGTCAACTGATTGCTCCCAAGGATCGGGATGCACTGTGGGGGAGTTGTCACCGAATAGCTACAACTCCGGTTTCGCGCAAGCTGGCGGCGGCGTCTTTGCTACGCGGTTTGACGTTTCGGGGATCTTGTGCGTGTAGTGTCTGACTGACAACTTGGGTTGGTTCTGACAAGGACATCTGTCACGTCAGTATGTGGTTCTGGGGTGTGCGTTTCTTTTTTGTCTTGACGATGTAGGATTCCCGTTGACGACCAGATTAGCGATCAGACATACCTTCTTCTATATCTCAAGCCACCTCCACGTCTTCGATTGATATATCCTCATGGGGAACCTCGCACGCTACATTCTCGTCCAACATGTGCAATATTTCCCAGTTCTTTACTCCACAGAATCTTGTGTTAGACATTGATCTGTGTGGTGTCTGGTAAGGTGCTTGTATGCGCGATAAACACGGGGTACCAACTTTTTCCTACTATAGGGCCGGAGTGCCGTCGATATACGATTCGCAGTGCGCCAACGAAGGTCCTACGGGCTTGTGTGTGGGTGTACTCATACCTTGAGAGCGCGGGAGTTGACCAACTGCATTTCATCAGTACAACGATTGCGTGGTCGGACCAGGAAGTCCGCGATACGATAACGCCTACTTTGACGTCAACTACGTGCGTACGTATACGACCAGCGCAAACGCACCGATGGCTACGAGCACGAACGCACCGCCTTCGGGCGGATCCACATTGAGTGCGTCGGCGAGTCTTGCACAGAGCACGGGGACGTCAGGGGGTGTTGTCAGGATGCATGACTTGATGGCGTCACTGACGTTGGTGTTGTGTGTCTTTGCCGGGACGCTGCTTTTGACATGGGGTAACGTATAGGACTATTGTAAGGGCATTGGAGAGGTACGCTTGGACGTTTTCATGGGGTAAATTGTGGATTGGGACTTTAGTTATGGTTGCGATCTAATGAAAGTTGCTTCCGAGTTCGATCCGACGAGGTCTCGATTGAGGCGAAACTCAGTGACGGCTAATTCCAACGCGGCAACTTCATAGACGCTGAACCATGTGGGGAGCCTTCACGCCTCTTTTCACCTCAGATGATGTGACTCCAAAGGGAAACTCGGAGGTCGTTCTTTTGACCGCCGTCCATTTCAGCTGAGCGATATTCTAATTCTTGCCCGGATCTTCGATCACCTGGTCTTGATGCATTCTCACTTCACCTGGTCTCGCGGCTATATAAGCTTCGGCCCCGTTTCCCCGTTTCCCCTGCCGTGTCCATTTCTCTCTCCCTCCTTCAGCGATGTCGACGACCCAAGACAAGAACGACTCCACCAAGATTGAGTGCATCGACAAGGACACCACCGAGCCTCACGGCGACCTCACCTTCCTCGCTCGAGCCGCCGCGACCGAACATGCCCTGACACCTCTCCAAGCCATGCACACCCACTGGCGCGCCTTCATGTGGTGTCTGTTCATGTGCATCGGCGCGCTCTTGTGGGGATACGATGCACAGGTATGTTTCTCCGCATTACGTTGGGGATAGCTCGCGAGGTTGGGTTGGTTGACTTGGACTTAGGTCGGCGGTGGGTTGTTGAGCGTCCCCCAGTTCCGTATGGACTTTGGATACGTCTCGGATGGCCAACCTATTCTCCCTGCGAGTTGGCAGAGTGCGTTCAACAGCGTTAGCTCAATCGGTGGCATGTTTGGTGGTCTTTCATTGGGCTGGATCTCTGATCGTCTGGGGTGAGCATTGTTCTTTCCGTGGGGGTATCTTGGAGTGGTCTTTGACTCGCCCGAACGTCATAGACGACGTGGAGCTGTTGCCCTTGCATCCGTGGTGTCCATCATCGGTGTCTTGATCCAGTTCCTCACGCCCAAACACGTCAATGCAATGCTTCTTGTCGGGAAACTCATCAACGGGGTTGCGCTCGGTTCGCCGATTGGCTCTCGTGCACGTCTTTGGATTGCTGAACCATGTCATGATAGGGTTGTTTGTCTCGTGTGCTGGTGCTTACTGTGCAGAGGTATCTCCGCTTGCCCTGCGAGGTATCACGACAGCTGGTGTGAACCTTTGGATCGTTCGTAAGTCTAATTTATGCATCATTTGCTGTGCTGGGCCGCTGACGCTTTCTTAGTCGGCCAATTGTAAGCATTCTTGCATCCATTCCGGGCCTCCTCTCTGACCTAGAAATACCATCCTCTACAGCATGTCCAATGGTGTCATTCGCGGCACCGGGGCCAGGACGGATGTTTACGCGTACAGACTCCCGTTGTGAGTGATGCGTTGTATCCATCTATGCTCTCGCCAAATTTGTTCTTCTAGTGCTCTCCAGTGGATTTTCCCAGTCATCCTCTTGATTGGCCTTCCTTTCGCCCCAGAGTCGCCCTGGTGGCTGGTACGAAAAGGTCGGTACGAAGAGGCAGAGAAAGTGCTCCTCCATCTTGGGGGACCGACCATCGACGCAAAACTCCAGCGACAACAAATTCAGCAGACGATCGAACTCGAGGATTCGTATGCTGTGACATCAACGTATGCAGATTGCTTCAAGGGTAAGCTACTCATCGCGGACTCGTGGCATTCGCGTTAAACCATACTTCAGGTGAAAATCTCAAGCGTACAGTCGTTGCCATGATGGTGTTTGTGCTCCAGCAAGCCGCAGGTAAGGGAAAGCGAAAGCGGCGCGTCCAGTTTTAGTAACCAAACCATGTTTCCAGGTGTCGTCTTTGTCTTGGGTTTCAGTACATACTTTTTCGAGCTTGCCGGGTTTGCCAATAACAATGCCTTCAACCTCGGTGTGGGCGTGACCGCCATCGGGGTGAGTTGTGCGATATGCTCAGAGTGACGTCTGCCTCACGACCGTCGTACACAGGTTGTCGGAAATCTGTTGACCTTTTACACTGTCAATCGCTTTGGCCGTCGCTTCCTCTTCAACTGGGGAATGGTCGCTTGCACTGTCATCTTGCTCTTGATCGGCTTCATTTGGATAGGGAACACGAACCAAAATGCCAAGTGGGCCGTCTCTGCGTTTGTATGTCACCATCCCAATAATGAGTTCTACCGTCGGTAGTACTGACATCAGATATCACCCTCCCTAGACGATTATCTACAACTTTGTCTACCAAATCAGCATGTAAGTCTGCGTTGCACACTCTTTGTCCGTTTCGACGTTCATCTTCATCTTCATCCCACCGAAAACGAACAGTGGTCCACTGGGATACGTCATCTTCGCTGAAATCTCTTCTGCCAAGCTTCGTTCTAAGACAGTCGGCATCGGGATCTGGACCAACTCTCTCTGTGGTTTGATTGCTAACATTGTCATTCCTTATCTGTGAGTGGCTCTTTGCCTTGCTCATCGATGATTTGTCGGAAACTTACATTCATGCCTGCGTCCACTCCTACGCCTACTCGCTCGCTCTGATGATTAGCGTCAATCCCGACGAAGCGAATCTCGGAGGCTACGTCGGCTTCATCTTTGGAGGTCTCGCGTTCGCAGGGACGATTTGGGCGTATTTCTTCATCCCAGAAACCAAAGGACGAACTGTGGACGAGTACGCGTTGTCCTTGTTGTCCTTGTTCTTACTGACATGCCGTGCCATGTCAGACTCGACTTGTTGTACGAAAAACAGGTGCCTGCGAGACATTTCGGGACGTATAAGTTGTATGACGGGGATGGGGAGAAATTTTGATAATGTGTGAAGCTTTGGGGTGTGTGCTGGTGGGAGAGAGAGGGCCGAGGATACCACTGACTAATGACGGGCCCTCTGGGGATGCAATGATCACTTTGGCGGGTGTGAATGGAGATCACGATTGTACGATCTTGTAGCGACGTCTTTTTTGTTGACGTTTCCTTTTTGAAATCTATTTTTGGTGCTTTCTTAGTTCTGGCGCTGGGCGTAGGGAAACGCTGTTTGCTTTGTTCACTACTAGTTGCACGTCCGCGGGTGCGCAAAGTTGGATGCGGCGTTGGAGTCGTCGGTGCAACGGGCTGGGAACTTTGGAGCCACATCATGAGCGAGTCGCGTTGCTCACAGTGGTTCCAAGAGTACATACTGAGGTAGGATTACTGATGTTATTCCGAACACAGTGGAACAACCAGTTGCCGTCGTTTGTGTCTGGGGGCAACTTGAAGTCGCCATCCATCCATATTTGAACTTCAGACACTGTCAAGATCGTACAGCTTGACCGATGAGCGCATGGTGCAAACTCAGGGTTGGTGAGTCGCCGGTAGTACGAATAGTAATGTCGCACCGCGAGAGTCGGCGAGCGAACATCGCATCCGTACTACCCACCACTACCAATATCACAGTGGGCCCGGGCGCCGACCCGCATACCACAGTTTGTCCATTTACTCATACGCTGTGACTGACAGTTTGCATGGGACCCGCTCAGGAATGAGGAACTTCGTGCGCCAGGTCCAAGAGACGCCGGACTACTATGACTCGCACACCGTCAGGCTGCGAACATGGCCGGGCAATCAGGGCTATGCACCACCAAGTCGTACATGCAAGTTGACGACAAGTCACGTCACTCGCCGTACCACCGTAAGCGTGCTCATACATGCCTGCCATAAAGATACGGCGGTATTACTCATACCCGTGTGCAACCCTGTAGTTATAAAACATGAGTTTCGTCCTACCGGGTTTCTGACCATCTCTTGCCTTGCACTTCCATCAGGTCTGACACCATGGGGATGCATGTCTCTAGTGTCTGCTTCGCTGGTTTAGCATTGTACCTCGTTGCTCGTCTTTTCTGGAGACGGAGCGTGCCACTCCCGCCTGGACCGTCTGGATGGCCGCTCATCGGAAACCTGTTCGACTTTCCGACCTATGCGCCGTATAAAACATTGGGGACTATGAGCGCAAAATATGGCAAGTACATGGTACTCGCGGTCAGACAGAGTAGTACATGGCATCGCTGATTCCGTTCCAGGTCCTATGATGTCCCTCAAAGTAATGGGCACACAATACGTGGTTCTCAACTCCTTCCAGGTGACGAAAGACCTGCTCGAAAAGAAGAACGCTGTCACGTCCAACAGGCCTGCTTTCACGATGGCCAGTGAGCTCGTCGGTTGGGGTCACTCGACGGGCTTCCTACAATATGGTGATACGTACCGAAAACATCGCAAATTCTTTCATCAGCAGATTGGTAGCAAGAGTAGCCTGGAGGCATTCTACCCTGCAGAAGAAGCGGAAGCGAAGCAATTCATACGCAATGTGTTGAAAAGTCCTGACGATCTGAGCGCGCATGCTCGCAGGTGTGGTCCTGATGCTGTGCCCTGCGTACTCGTGAAAAAGTAACTTCTGCCTGATAGAATGGCCGGCTCTGTGATCTTGAAAATATCGCACGGGTATAGCGTCAAGGAAAACGGCGATCCGTTGGTGGAGATGGCTAACAGAGCTATGCGCAATATAGCCGTGGTCACTTCGCCAGGACGCTTCCTAGTTGATTTGCTCCCGATGTGTACGTCGTTTCCAGTTTTTTTGATGAATGCCAGGAATCGCTCATGAGTTCGTACTTGACAGTACGACACTTGCCTGACTGGTTTCCTGGATGCAGATTCCTCAAAGATGCGAAACGGTGGCGCCAAATGGTGGACGAGGTAGTGAACACGCCGCACCAGTTCGTGTTGGAGCATTTGGTATGTTTCATCTTCGAAACCGTGGTGCTTGAGCGCTGATAACAGATTAGGCAAAAGGCGATGCTGTGCCGTCGTTCACGTCGAGGTTGCTTCAGGAGGGTGTTACTCCCGAGGACGAAGAGATTTTGAAGTGGGCATCCTTTTCGATGTACCTGGGTATGATTTCAAACCATCCTTTTCGAGACGAATGTGCTTTCTACTGAAGGTGGTGCCGTGATTTTATAGGTGGATCTGACACGGTGAGTCGAGTGTTTCATGTAGACGCGAATCGCAGTGAAACGAGCGAATCGATGATAGACGACGTCCACATTATGCGCATTTTTCCTTGCCATGACAATGTACCCAGAAATCTTCAAAAAAGCACAGGCAGAGGTGGATGCCGTCGTCGGACACGAGAGGCTTCCAACCATGCATGATCGTGAGGTGCTTCCATACGTGAATGCCATGTGTAAAGAACTTCTTAGATGGAACGTGGTCGCTCCGTTGGGTACGTGTATTTGCATGTAAATCATCTCTCGTCTAACTGGGGTGTAAACGACAACAGCAATGCACGTTACGACACAGGACGAGACCTACGATGGCTACCTGATCCCAAAAGGGTCGTTTCTTCTCGGAAACATCTGGTTCGTGACTCGCTGACGGCGATCAGGGTATCTCATGTCCAACATTTGGCTGCAGGTACATCTTGTCCGACCCAGGGACATATCCCGATCCGGATGTATTCGACCCGGAGAGGTTCCTTGGTGAACATCAACAGCATGATCCACGTGAGGCCTGTTTTGGGTGGGGAAGACGGACATGTCCTGGTGCGCACCTGGCAGAGATATCCATTTTCATATGTGTCGTGACGGCGCTGGCGACGTTGGATGTGTCGAGATGCGTCGAAAACGGTGTGGCGTGTGTGCCGAGGTACGAGGTCGAGGAGGGCATTATACGGTGAATGGGTTCGTGCTTATTTTGATGTGGATTTGGCTCATGATTGGACTTGCAGTTATCTCAAACCGTTCAAGAGTAGGATCGTACTGCGATCAAAGAAGGCGGAGGTCCTTCTTCACGCTTGATTTGGATCAAATGTGTACTGGGGAATCACATTACTGTAAATAATTTCCACATATGATCAGTACCAGGCGGTCGTTTTTGAATCAACACAGGAGTATTTACAGATCTATACTATCCCTTACGGGCCTTACCCCCAGTTCGGCACCTACCCCCAGTTCGGCGGTCACAAATTACCACGGACTGTCACAGGTTGGGTGCTGTTACTAAGTGCTGAGCGAGTGACAACCTGCGTGACACAGGCCGACCAGACAAACCGCACAATCTCAAGAACTACTCCATCGTTTTTGCTCGTTCGACTTCATAGACATATGTATAGTGTAGAAACTCATATGCGTAGTGTAGAATAACGAAAATGGTGCGCTTTTTGTGTAGTGCCGAACTGGGGGTAAGGGATAGTACCTCAAACCAGACAGTACTTATACAGTAGTGACTCTCCGATCGCCTTGTGCCCCGGGTGGCCCTGGCCAGGTCGACCTAATGCATCGTGTCTTCGTTGGGGGACGAGCAGAGGGATTTCGTCCCTAACATAATAGTTCGACAAGATAAGTCAGCGTGTTGAGGTAGATGGTACCCAGCTCTATGCTGGGACTTCAATGAGGAAGGGAAGGTAAGCGTGCAAGAACGGTCGACTGCGAGAAAGGGCTTTCCGAGCAAGGCAGAGGACTTGGAGACTCTGACCTGCCATTGAAGACTATACTTGAAATAACTGGATGATCGGATGTCGGAGGAGGGTCGTTTTCGGAGTTGTGGGGGTCGCACGGGGGTTTCCGGGTGTATGGACAAATATTGCTCACACATTGGTTCAGAGTTTGTCTGTTCGCCCTCGCCATGTCCTAGTGTGTCTCTTCGTCGCGTCGCACGACGAGGAACGTTTTTACTGACCAGCTCCGTGGACAGTGTCATCTTCGGTCGCAGCATCAAAAATGAGTACCTTACGCTGGGTACGCTGTTCACCGTCGGCGCCACTGTGTTCGCCTTGAAGGGCGGAAAGAAAGATGCTGTCGCTGCTGGCAAGCCTCTGACAGAGCGGGTCAAGGACGCAGTGCCCATCAAGGCGGAATCCAGGTGTGTTCCGCTCGTTGCCAGTCATGGACACGAGACTGATGTACATGTCAGCGAGGAAGAAGAATTGTAAGTGTATACTGTTTGCATTGTACGAGCCGCTCTGTACGATGTCCTCTGACACCTAGGATAAACAGCATCAAGAACTTTATTGCAGAGGCAGAGAAAGAGAACGGGGGCTCATCACATCACTAAGCTCGTCGTCGGTTGTATTAGTGTTTGTGAGACAGCCAATATACTTAGACCATTTCTGCTTAATTGGTGTTTCATCGCCTCTTCGTCGTTTGACACGACGTGCTCGTCAGTAAGTAAATTAGCGAGTTGTACGTGTCGTTCCTTGTCTCCACCGCAACGACGGGCGACGTTCACGACACATTCACGATTGTGCTCTTCCGACGAACTTCATGACATACCAAGCAGAACCCTCGATGCTCCCTTCCCCACCGACGTCCCCAACCTCCCCTAGAACAGCAGCGACGCGCATACGGATTAACCCTCCGAGACCGGGCTCCATAAGCAACGTCCCATTCACGCCACGCACCGCAACTCATGCAGGGCGAACGAGGAGCATGTCGCCGTCCTTGTCGGTCACGTCAGGCTCTGAAATCAAAGCAATCGCACCGGCGACCGCGAACGTGGTAGCTAGCAAGCGCAGACAGCCATCGATCACCTATTATACTCCATCCTCGCCCTCCCCGTGGAGTCAACGACCGCAACTGAACAGAACGCTCTCGTCCAGCGTGGATAGCGTGGAACCTGTTATGGTGAACGCAAGGGAGAACGTGTCAAAGAGATCAAGCCTCGTGTTCAGCTCACGCTCACCCTCGACTCGTGAAAGCATATCTTCCTCGGAAGCAACGGGTGCAAGAGAACGAGAACCTCTGACATTGGTCGAAAAGTGAGCGTGTTTTCTTTTCGGAGGTGGTTCATCAATGCGGCGCGTACCAGCCGCAGTGAGCATATACACAGCGTGGTGTTGCCAATCCTCTGCTTCCTTGTCCTTGCACATCTCGTGATGTCACGTACATCTTTGCGTTTACACGTCAACACACTGCTCTCGTCCCTTCTGTCTTTCTGTCATTGCTGACCCTGGATCAGGCACGCAGATTTACTCCACTTCATCGCTCAGAAAGAGCGCAAATGTCTCGAACTTCGTCATGAACTTGCCCTACACGAGAAAGAGTTGGCAGAATGTGAGTAATTCTCCCCAAGTTGCAATGTCTCACTGGCGTACGTCCCCGCAGTCAAACGTAAATGGGAGCGCATCGTCAACCGTGGTCCTGACCCCCTCTCAAACCCACCCCTCACTGCCGGCATCGGTGGCGTTACCCTCGACGGACTGAAGGAAGGCGTCCGTATGATCGCTGCAGGCTTCAGCGACCTCGGCGGGGTCATCCAGGAACTCGAGTCCGGCTGCGAGAACTCCTCCAAACCCGAATGCGAGCCTTCCACTGATGCAGCGCGCGAAGACAACGGCACCGCGAATGCCCGCGCGAGCCAAACGGGCAACGAGCATTTCTCGACGAGCTCCACGGCTTCTATCCGAGAAGGCATGCACACCTTGGGTCATGTACTCGATGATCAGGACTGGGAGACGATGACAGTTGCGGCCACCCCTTCTCTCGCCCGCGCTGGCAGTCTCAACTGTCGAATGCACAAACGCACCTCGCGTGTTATCTCCAAGAAGCCGGCGACGCCGCCCACGAGCACGTCTGTGTCACCACCCTCTCAGAGTCCTAAATCGACCGCATTGGATGTCGGCATGTCGATCATATTGACTCCCAGTCCAACGTTGGTGCCGCCCCTGTTGGGTGCGGCGTCCGCTTCGACCGCACCAGTCCCAGTGCTAGGATCAACACACGCGTCTGTGCCCACAACCACAGGAAGCGCGTCGTCTTGGGTGGACACTATGGGCAAGAAACTGAGCGAACTTCAAAAAGGCCAAACGTACGTCGTCCAATCATCTCGAGACGATTCGAGTACTCGTCGGACTCTCCTAATTTCAATTTGTTTCTTTCCACTGCTATTTCTTCATAGGCTCTCCAAAAGCCAGAAACGCGCGTCTTTGCTCTTGGCAGGCGTCTCGAGCACGATCAGCTCTGCTCTTTTACCCAGACCGACTGCTACTACTCCCGCACCGGTTCCAATTTTGACGTCAACGACTACGGCGAGGCCACGAACCAAGTCACCCCTGACCACACGACCGCCCTCGCCTCAATCCCAGTCCCACTGCGAACCTTGGGCATATCCGTCCTACAATTCTATGACGGATTGGCTGGATGATAACGAAGAAGAACTGACGGTCCATGCAGGCGGGGTGTTGGCCCCCGATTCGAAGCTACAGTCGCGCCGTACGACGGAGGGGGCGGCTGGGCGTGAAGAGGCGGAAGCTACTACATCTGCCATGTCCTCTTTCGATGACGATTGGAATTGGTGAGCAGGTGCGGATGAGGGGGACCCAAGCAGAATTTCGGGCTCCCCAGGTGACGGGTCCGCGGAGGAGATGCCTCGTGCACAGTCCATGGTCGACGCCACGTATACTCTCAAGCTTTGGCACAATTATCCTTCATTGTCGGCTGCAATTGGCACAACACTTGTGTATTTGTCACTAGTAGATTGTCTATGTATCTTTATCTCTTTTGACCTTTCGAAAGAGGTGTGTTGCGCCGAAATGCGGCCTTTATTTTTGCGCAAGTGTGAGCAATCCTAAAAAGACGCCTCGTGTCCGCGATATGGTCGAAGAGGGCACGGTTGTTTTGCTTGTGTGTTCTTTGCAAGATGCAAGGTACGATACACTATCAGTAGCAACATCCCCGCAGCACTAGTAGGAACGTTCGCTTCTTCCGAAAGCTGCGCGTCCTTCACCGCAGCTGGTCTGGCACACGGAGACGAAGTTCCCCGCGAGTACGCGTCCGTCGGGTAATGTCAGAAAGCGTCTGGCGTCAAAATTTCCGAAGCGCTGATAGATAGCAGATCAATAACGAGATGCCAAGGTTATTTGGTTGCGAGACATTGTCTGGATGGCCAACAGGTGTGAATTGCACGGGGCCATCCTCGAGCGTCAAAATCTCCAGGACGAAGATGCAATTGATCAAAGCAAAGATAGCAATTTGCCAACATGATTGATCCACGAGAGCCACTTTGGATGACGTACTATTGCAGGTCGACAGTCGCTCTGAAACACTTCAAAGCAAGTGAACGCGAAAGGCCAAGTTCGTCCGACCATACGCATAAAGGCCTGTCATGAAAGCTGCCCTCAAGCATCAAAATCATCTCTTCGGCGAGGTAGATGCAGTCGAACAAAATACGAAAGAGAATGCCAAGGTGGTCAAGCAATGCATGCTTGTAGCAATCTGGATGACACGTCTATAAGCAGCGTCTAACTTTTGAACTACGCTGTTGTTGCCAAGGTCATCTGAATTTCCGTCGGTGTGGATCAGCACAAACGTTGCAGTCTTACCGAGTGCGAGGACTGCTGTATAGTGTGCACGGCTATCCAACAGGGAAATCCAGTAACTTACTCAGGAGAGAAGGAACTGATACTCTTCCCTTTCTGCTTCGTAGGAATGATCTGAGTAACCACGTGGCCGGAGACAGAGCGCAGCCCGATGCCAGTTGATTGGCGTTTCGAGATCGGGAGGCACGTCGTTCACTCCGCGGTTGATCAACTTGGGGATGGCTAGGTTGAGTTGAACAAGACAGCAGCGCAACTGAGATGGTCCAGTCGACACAGGTCTCGAGCATGTTCGCAAGGATTTGATAGATCGTCGAGCACTTTTATATATGAAGCTCGGGAAAACGGATGAGGACATGGTGTCCCCTAGCCGGGACGTCTGCTGTAGCTCCACCAGGTAACGACAGATAATCATAAACTCAATCGAGCTAACGCAATGTGCTCACATTTAAGGCAACTGCACGATTGTTCCGAGCTTCAACATGAAGAGATAGCCCTCCCATCGCTTGCTCCGCATATAACGTCCCCTTCGCTTTGTTCTGAAAAAATGTTAGCCACATGGTGATGTTTGAATAAGTGCCTGGTAGAGAAAATGGTATCATCTATTACTCACGCTGAAGTCGTCCATTGTAATTAAGAAACTCGCTGATGATAATTTCGAATCGCAAAGAATCTGTCCGCCGCCCAGTGTTAGCCCAACTCGAAGGATGCGATTATTGTGAGAGATACCTCCGATGAGCTATCTGGACCTCATTGAACAAACGACAAGTGATATGAACTGTCTTTATCTATCGGTGCGGACTTGTCGCGGTGGCAGCATCTATCGTACGAATGTTTGTCACGGATATTAGCGGTCGCTCAGGCTCGTTATACGGCACTTCCAAGGGGATGATGGTAAGCTGTGCGCTGGCCTCGATCGAAATCCAACTAGGAGAGGGAGGAGAGGGAGGAGAAGAGCACGGGAGAGAAATACAACGGGATTCGTCAACACGAAAGATAATTGAGAAGTGCATAGTGCTCTACTAGCACCTTTTCGTGTCAGCAGTTTGGCACACAGACCACATAGCAGCAACTGACATTATGGCAGAATAGGACCACAACACGATGCATTGCGCTGCACTGCCTTTCACTGAGGGTATCTCCTTTGCGCATCTATGTCGACCGACACTTGAGTCGAGGGACCGAGGTGGACCGTCTGTACAACTCAACGAAAACCTTGTCACAAATAACGAGGATGGATCAGAAGACATACACTTGTGACTAAATGGTTTCCCCGAATCTCGAGGGTTAACAAGTTAGAGGTTGCTGGGTCACCCCGGACGAGCAGGGCCTGTAACGGTGGTAATCGAAGTGTGACCCGCCTTGACATTCCGATGACTCCTTGTTTGCAACAGCTACAATGATACACTTCTTGGAGAATCGCAAATACTCGTTCATCCCTGTGTGAAAGGGCGGATGGACGTCCTTGATTCAAGCTGTTCTCATGGCTTGGAGGCAACAAAGGTCGCATATATCTCGTACGTAGATACTTTCAACACGACTCGGTTGATTAGTGAAGAAAATAAAAATTAAACAGTGAGGCTGCTAACCTTAGCAGCTTAGCAGCCTAATAACAGGGTTAACGTAGGCACACCCGGAAACCTCCGTGCAACCCCCCACACCTAAAATGACCCCTCCACACTTGGTCGACGTCAATGGCGATGAGCAGACATACTTCCAAGCTGTCCGCCGTACATCGTGGAACAGCTTTTGAGCAGCGCTCTCTCCAGCTATTACAAACACATTTCTCAATGTCCCTCCGGCGCGTCGGTGGCAAGTCAGACGGCGGGATTGACCTCGTTGGGTGGTGGTGGCTCCCCTTTGCGACAGAATCCGATCCTATTCATCGCCCAGGGGCATTGCCAGACTCGAATGGTCTACTGCGAAGGCGAATACGCGTTCTTGCTCAGTGCAAGGCCGAAAAGAAAAAGTTTACCCCCAAGTATGTGCGAGAAATGGAGGGTGTGTGGCATCTCCAAGCCAGGTCCTCTCCTTCACTCGCTGCTCATCCCTCATCTCCGACCCCCTCGCTCCCGTCGTCCTTGATTTACGAATCCATAGTCCCGGACGCGTACCCTATCGTCGCGCTCCTCCTCTCAGAGAGCCCATTCTCGCAGTCGACCGCCCTGCACGCTTACCGGTCGACGGTCCCTTTCCTTCTCGTTCACCTACCTTGTTCCTCCTCATCGTCAAACTCTGCAACCGACACAGAGCCGGGTACTGTCTACCCCAATCCAATGCTGACTGAGCTTGTCAAACCGCTGGCATTTTGTTGGGAACGAAATCCCTCCGCTAGTCTCTCGATGAAAACAGACGTGCATGCAGGGGGTAGACCAGGTCTTTGGTGGCAGGGCCGTAAGCTGGGTAGCTGGGCACCTGAATCCCCGAACACGGATACGACTTGAGCACTGCCAAGCGTCCCTGTCTTCCAGGGGATCACATATCCTCTTTCTGGTGATGCTGCCAGGTGATCGCCATGTAAGTTCATCTCCCGCGAGAACGACATCGTGATCCACTCATCAGGATCACTATATGCTCATGCAATTTTCACAAGCAGGGTCCATCCCAGAAGCATGCATTCCGGGCTGTACACTTATGGATTTAAATAGTCGGTTGATAGGCCATCGGTAAGAGCAATTGTGTTAATGTTAAATAATGCGAGGAATAGTGAATACACCTGTTTGAATGCTCAGTCGTAATCTCCGCCGCGAGAATGACATTGAGTTCATCCTTTTCAGGCTGAAAACTTCTGGTTCCTCGACTCGACTCGTAAGTTGCCATTACCCTGGGTAGGAACTATTGAATCGGATCACCCTGCTCACTAAGCGGCTCCAACTTCTGTTGAATGGAAACTTACTACATAAGTAGTCATATGAGGCAAGTGTGCCGACGATGGTACGCGCCGCCCACACCTGGGTCAGCTGTGCACTTGATACTTAAGGCCCGGGCAGGGGGAAGAAAAAGGGACCTGTTTTCATTTGTTGATTATCCTTACTCTACAAGTTGCCATTAAGCAGTACGATCCTGTTTTCAATGTTGCTTGAATGAACTCACGTGCACAGACTAAGATGCAGCACAATATGTCAACGGTCAACCAGTGTTCCATTGCTTCAACTTCGGTCTTTGGTGCTGTTTCACTTTCTTCTCACAAAGGATAGCTTTATGGAGAATAAATACATGGATAGCATTATGCAAGTCTCGGTTTTACAACTTGAATGCCATCAACCTTTCTAAGCGCCTTTGAGCCCGCTGAGTAGGATATGAATGGGAATTTCAGGGAAAGTGCCGGCGTTATTAGGCCCTGCTCGTTATCAAAACCACAACGTAACAGTCACGCTCTCCTGATGGCCGGCCCAACCTGGTTCCGTATTGATACCAAGTTGAAGTATGGCATGCCAGTGGTTCACCTCATACGCTTGGAAGAGGAGTTACTAATACAGGTCAGGTACATAACCCAATTGTAGCCCGTTTGGTGGCCCACTTGCCGCATGTTCATTGGCCAGGCGCGCCCCAAATGCCGTTGAGAATTGAGTCCACTCTGAGTCAGTCTTGGTGGACCAACATGGACATTGTAAGCTGGTGGAGTAAGTATTCAAATATTCAGGGTCGACGGAGTTGTACGGGGAAGTACAGATTTGACTTTAAAGCGCGGCGAGCTGGTGTTCCAGTCGGCCAATCCTCCACCACGTCCTCTTAACTATTCCCCACATTTTGCCGTCTCCAGCGGACAGATATCATGGCGAATGAGTTTGCGGTGAACTCATTGGGAATGTTATTCATCGGGTTTACCCTGGCAACGTGGTGAGTCAAACTGTGGTGATCCGGGCCGGTAATCGTCGCCGAACGTTGAAACGTTGATCGCTGGGTTGATATTTGGATCCTCATTGCACACAGGTTGTTTGGCGCGAATGTGGGCGACTTGACTGTTTGTTTGTAATCTCACCTGCATTGCATTGCCTCTCTCAGACACTGCAAACGTATGTGTATTTCCAAAGATACGAGGACGGGCTCTTGCTCAAAGTGGTGGTGAGTCACGGTTCATGCACGAACTTTTTAAACATTCTGACTGTTTTCGCAGGTCGTCATAGTCTTGTGAGTAACAAGCTTATCGGCCAATTTAATGCTAGCTCAACCATCAAAGTCTTTCGGACATGTTCAGTACTATTTTCACCTGCTGGGGAATCTATATGGAACTCGTCCAGACCCCGATCCTGCCTTTGCAAGGGAACATGCAAGTCAAGATTTCTTTGACGATAAGTTCGATTTAACTGACACTAACAATACGTTTTCAGTCCACTCGTGGTATTTATCCATATTGTCCTCTTGTGCCATAAGTTGATCCTCACCACACGTGTTTCCCAGCTCGAGTCCACTGCTGCAGTATGTGTAGTTTGCTTCCTCCGAGCTTAGAAGTTATCTGATCCGTGTCTAGGATGTCGCTATTTTCATCGTGCAATGGTATTCAACTTTTCTGGGTCAGCCAAATCCGGTGCTCACATCTAGCCTAGCTTTTTGGCTCGAAGTATATACCAAGGTGCATCATCTCCCGCCATTCTTTGTCCTTCCTGAATGGTTTGTATTGTACAGTGTCCTGGCACAACAAATGGTTGACCGTGTTGATTGTACGTCTATCTGCTATTCTCTCGATTGGCAGTCACCCATGTGTATTTGAAATAAAGACCAGTCTAGCCACTCTGGCGTTTGGTGAGAGTCTCTCAAAACATGTCCCTGGATTGTGAGTACTTATCCTGCTTCGAGTCTCTGGCATAGGTAGCCATCATCTTGCAAGAGCGCAACAATACCGCTAACGCGTGTTTTTAATAGCACTCACTGCCTTTTCAATCACAACGCTGTATCTTGCGGGTAAGTCATTGCCCTTGCTGAACGAGGTGTGTATGGATTCCCGTTTTGGCTGGCCCACTCTGGCTGTGTTGTAATGGAGGTACTGTATGACAGGTCTGCTTTGCGCTTGCACTTGGGTTGGTTACATTGACGGATATCGTCATCACCGTTTCCCTCGTCGGATAAAGCGTTCGGCCCGTGAGTCATGCTGCTGATTTGTGGTGCCACCCTTGAGATTGACCACACTCAGGACCTCGCAGCTCTTGGACGGTTTAATACTCTACTGTGTCCAACGCGGTATCTTGACGACGTGCGTGTTTCGTGTTGCGGTTCGAGTATGAACATTTGAACGTCAAGGTGACATGTAAATTACCAAGCGTTTCTCATGTGATCGTATTGGTGCTCGTAAGTTACGTTCTCGTGATCGCCGAAATCTGCATGATTCTGACCTCGATGCTCGACCACTAGTGGTTCGCACTCCCGACAAACTGGGCGTGGACGTTGTTCCAATTCAGCCTTGGCAAAGGTTTGTGTCCCGCTTACGTTGGTTCGCTCACATTTATATATATTTCTCCGACTCTGCCTTGCAGTGTACACCCTCACATTCATAACATTGTAAGTCATCTCATCCATGCATTTACCACTTCGATTTCCGCTCGTCGTCGACTATCGGCTCACCCCTGTGATAGGTTGAACCGACGAGAAAGCTTGAAACAAGTCGATCACCGTATGCATGAGCACTTTGTCCCTGATTTGGAAATGTCTAGACACGTGGTGCCGACGACGAGTGGTGAGAATGAAAAGGACGAAGACAAGTTCGACTCTGCGGTGTTATCGTAGATCGTGTCGATCCGCCCGCTTATTTGCTTTTCACGGTTTCCATATTGTAACCCTGCTGTGGACATTGCGTCGTCGTCGGGTGTGAAGTGTAGAGTATACAAGACATCAAGGTGTAGATATATTGCACATTCAATGTAACAACACATATATATGACATGCAAAAGCCGTGAGCCGGTCTGACCAAGTTGACTACAAAACGTAGTACAGTCGACTCCCTTGTAACCCATACCCCATAAAACCCATACTCCCTTCTAACCCATACTTTTTTGAACTCCCAAGTTGGTACGCAGTAATTCTACATACAAAACCCATAACCCATAACCCATATATTACTGCCGGGCCGGGGTTCCGGGTGACGCTAATATTATATTATATATTTATTTCTGCGTCCGAGCTTCTCAATCCAGCTTGTGAAGTGCACAATATTTATGATGCAACTGACTGGGACATTTATCAGGCCGTTATGGATGCCAGGAGGACTCATGAGGGCCAGGGAAACACCTTGGATCCACCTGCTGATGGTACTCCAACTCATACATGGACAGAGGTGCTTCAGGCAGTTCAGGTCTTGCACGAGTATACAAAAGGGGTCGACAGTGAATGTTCCCGCAAGTTTGAGGTGATGTTCAACAGCTGCGTTCGGGCGTGAGACACATGCACGTTGCACCACTGGCAGGGATGCAGAATATGAGCAACACTAAGATCACTAATTATTTCTCTCAAAATTCCTAGATATTACACAGAATACCTTGGAATAATACTAGATCAATTAGTACACATATAATAGCTTAATTGCCATTCTCTCGCAGAACCCATACTCCCTTATAACCCATACCTTTTAGCGACTCCCGACAGGTATGGGTTATAAGGGAGTCGACTGTACTGAGATAGGGGCGACGAGATAAATATAGGGGCTATTCCTATTCAGGTTTGTGCACAGCCACACATGTTGATTTTGACTTTTGGGGTTCCGCGCGGCAAATGGTTGGATTCGTGCTCGTCCCTCGGATGAGGATCGCTCCAACACCCCAGCGGTAAGATAAAAATAAAAATAAATCAAACCAATGAAATCAATGCACAGAAATGTCTTAGCGCGGGCATGTTGCTCCGAAACGACGCGGGGGGGGGGCTCTTGGTGGTTTTGAATCACCCTTCGGAGCCCCTCGAGGTCAGACAAGACGCCTCACCGAGGTCAGTAGAACCCTTGATCTGCCGCCTTCCAATGAGATATGTCTTTCGGCGTCACTGGCAATCACTCGCTGCCTTTGACGCTGTGAAGCTCTGCCCAGCGGCGGGTGTGGCAAGTTCAAGAATGAAGTATTCGAATCCACGATCATGTTCCGCGTCCCGAGGTACTGTACTCAAATAGTCTAGGCTCTGAATTCAATGGTGAGTCCCCTATTCCTCGAGAAAGGGGCTCTTACTCAGCAGAGTAATCGATGATTGAATAGGGCGAGGTCATTCACTCGGGTGGCTAATATACTTGCGATGGTATAAGAACTGGCCTTCATCGAGCTCCAAGACCCACGGCGAAAATTCCCCCCAGTGCCCGCACCGAGACACTTTGCTACCCAATCGCTCTACATCCATCCCAAGTCACCCGCCAAGTCATGATTCCCTCTACTCTTTGCGTGTTCGTCGCTGTCTTGTCGTCGCTCGTCGCCGTCAACGGCGCTGTCGTCCAACGTGATGGCACCTTTGTAAGTGACTGTTCGTTGTACCAAGCTTTTGCCAGTGGTTGACTTTGGTTTGCGTGTAGACGTACTTGACCCCGCAACCTACGCTTCAGAGTGGTACTACCACCACGACCGCGAGTTCGGGTTCGAGCTCGCAGTCGTCGAGTACGACTCCCACCCAGTCGACCATGTTGACCACCACTCCGTCGACAGTGTCGGCTAGTGGGTCGTCTACAACTCCGATTACCACACCATCTACAACGTCGTCTACCACAGCATCCACAAAGCCGACTTCGGTTACTGCTCCGTCCACAAGTGCGACTTCTGCGACGACGATGTCTAGTGTGTCGTCCGTGACGTCGACTCCGACTACCACCCCAAGTACCCCTTTAAAGTCGTCTAGTACCACATTATCTCCACCGACGACTGCGTCAGTTACCGCGACGATCCCGACGACTATGTCGTCGGCCCCCTCGTCGACGACTCCAATAATTACCCCAACGGTCCAGACTACCAAGTCGTTGACCCCCACGACCACGACCACAGCCACAGCAACTCCTGGCAATGTCAACTGTAATGGCGTTCAGAACTGGCGAGCTGCCTTCGCGGTATGTGGTTTTGTGAGACAATGTCCGATTTTCCGTTCACTCTCTTTTTGCAGTATACCGCTGGTGATCAGGTGATTTTCAACGGCCAATTGTACACGGCTAGGCAATGGACCTACAACAACACGCCACCCACGCATGCTGACCAGTGGACTGCTGTTGGTACCTGTGCACAGCCAATCAACAACCAAGCCAATTGTAATGGTGTCGCTGCATGGCAAAGTACCGTCGCCTATACTGCGGGGAATCGCGTTACTTCCCAAGGTCATCTCTGGTCCGCAGTGCAGTGGACCCAGTCCAACGTTCCTGGGGACGCCTCCGGCTCATGGAAGGATCTCGGTGCATGCGCTTGAATGAAGTAGTTTTATTTTCCTTTTCTTCGCATCACACAGATCTGTTGTAATTTACAATTGGACATTTTTTCTACTTGAGTATACACGTCAATTTTGAATATGACGAGCCGTTGATCGTTGATTTGCGCTGTTGGCTCTCGGACACCGGGTCTTGGATGCGACCGGTCTCTTGTTGTCGTGCGCTATCAATTATCCAGTTCTTTTGTCTCTGCCTTGTTCGGCAATAAAGGTTGCCGTGGATGAATAGGAACGTTGCGGAATTTTGGAAATCGCACGGTGCGCGGGGGCTCGTGCACCGTGCTTAGCTATTCTTGCTCGGCTGTGCTTCGTGACTGACACAAGGCGTTGACGAACGCACTATTATTCTACAAAACATTCTCGATGGCACAGGGATGGCACCCGAACCCACAACTAATGCAACCTTCACATCAGGCCCCTCCGCCTCAAGGATGGACGGGCAGCTGGCCGCCTGGTGGTCAGGTCGCCTTACCGCCCGGTTATCCTGGCCCACCCCCGATGCCTGGCGAGACAGCGGGACACCCACGTTGGAACGCCGGATACTGGCAGTACAACCCACTTGCGAACATACAGAACCCACAGCAGCCGTGGGCGCCCGGCGTAGGTTGGTTTCAACCCAATTTCAACCCATACAAGCGTGTACCGAAACCGCCCTCGCCGAGTTATTGGAACACACAGTTGTCGGACAATGGCTTAGGTCTCGAAGGCATGGTTAAGAGGTACGTCGCTCGCCTAGATTAAGGGTAGATTGTACGCTGACTTGGGTCACATCGTCGTTGTTTTTGTTTTTTTATTGTTCACAGGAAGGACCCGTCAGAGTATAATGGCGAGGAACCACAGACGCCTTGGATATGGAATCCGGCGAGTTTGCTTGAGGCTGGGGATCGCGCGACCCCCACGCGGGATTTCAACCCTCGTAGGTCTGGATCGGGGGATAACAGCATTCACACCGTAACTACTCCCACACGAGATCATGCTCAAAGCAGTAGAGGGTCATCACAGGATAGTTCGAGTGTTCAACCACACAGCCAAACACCGGAGAGGCGGTCCTCTTCGCGCACCAACTACTTCTATAACTCCCAAGACAGTTCTGCTGCTCCCACAAGACACAGCTTTGATTCGTCCGATCTTAGACCCAGCCGAAGTGCAGGTGCCTTTACTGGTCCATCGACTTCAAATCAACGTTCCACCAGCCAGATAGAGTCTCGGCCCAACAGGACCCGTTCCCAGCCCGCTGCAAACGAGGTACCCCCATACCCAGCACCTACGCCTACGCCGACAATCCGTTCCGCTTCGGCACAACAACTCACGTTCACGCAAGAACCGGAAACATTCACATCCAGGGGAGAACTCCACCCAACATTCTCATCAAGTGTTATCCGCACGCCGGTACATTATCAACAAGCTCGTCGCAGTACGGATGAGTCAAGTCACCACTCTCGCTCACCGACCTCTACAGGTCACTCATCGACACCTTCGCGCGGACCGCCTGTCCCCGAGCCCCTGACAAGACAATCTTCATTACCCAACGCATCTTCGTCCACGCGGGACGTTTATACCAATTTTTCAGAGGATTTGTCCAACTCTTTGGTCGCAAACACATCCTCTCGAACGCGGTCCTCAGCTACAGCCGGCCCGCTCTCACGCAGCCGTACCGAACCTGTCGTCGCCAATCTCACCACGATACACGAGTCCTCATCCACTCTCTCGAGCGGCGAGATATTCTTAGCGCCCTTGCGCGATACACCGTGTCCGAGTTCGACTGAGTCATCGCCAGACCCGTCCCCGCGCCGGAGGGACAAACGCACGTCTCCCTACGGTAGCCACCCTCATACACCCGAGCCGTCGCCCGGACTTTACCGTGATCGCCGACCATCTCCCTATGCAAGCCGACAAGCCAATCCCCAATCCCGGGGCCATTCCCACTCGCCGTCTCCCTTGGCATCACCGCACCCGCACGTGCGTGATCCTCATGTTCAGGGGGCAAGCAGCAGCAGCAGCAGTGCAGCGCGACGCGACAACAGCAACCCCCTCCCAACGCCCCCGGTCGAGCGCGCGAACCCGGAGGCGTCAAGACCGCCCGTCCAGGAGCCCTCACCGCCACGTTACGCGCGCAAGCTGCGCATGGGGTTCTGGAACAGGCGAGGCGACCACCTCACGCCCAATTCGTTCGTCGTGTATGCGCCGCACGACCGTGCGTATCCGGAGGAACTACGGGACTATCCGGACGAGCGGGAGGGGTATCGGGACCAGTTTGGGACATTTGTGACGTGGCGGGAGGAACGGCCAGAGTTGCCTGCATCATTGCCACGTCGTGGGAGACCGCCTGCGCAGCCTTATGATACTGTGAGTCTTATTTCTGTTCCGTTCCTCGCGTCGTGTTGGTGTGCTCATCGGTGCCTATCTAGTTTGTCGTGTATACCTATCTCCAGTGACTTGAACACGATAATGATATTCGTCATGCCAATGTATTTATCGGATCTATGCAAGATCGAGAAATGTCGAATGTCGCAAGAAAGGTCTCAGAGAAAGGAATTTCGCATAAGTAATCTATAAATAAGTAACGGATGAGGTGGTAATACACAGAAAGTCATACAACAACGAAAAAGAACAACATATTATGATCTTCAAGCACAATGAAAGATGACACAAGACAAATACAGACTCCAGGAGTGAAAAGTGAAAAAAAAAAGGAACTCAAAGTCCAATTCCGCCATGTTGGGTACGCATGTGCTCATAGATACCTTGGCCTCTCGGGAATGTCGCCAAACACTCCCAGCAGATATGTGCCTGACAACGCGTGCAAGTCATGTGGTTGCATCCCTCGCTGCGCTCGATGGGTACTTTGCAACCCGGACAGCTCTTGACGTCGTTGTTCGATGTCCATTCATTGAAGAGCTTGTCTTCGGCAACGTCGCGCTCTTCGCACGTCATGCCATCGTGGTACTTTATTCGGCACGCCGGACAGATACGAATGAGACACGAGGGGCATTGCAAGACTGCGTTTGGCGGAGCGGTGCGATACACTTGTGTACAGTCCGGCGTGGGACAGTGGTGGAATTCATCCGGTCGGCTATGAACGTACACCCAGAAAGCGGCCTCGATCACTGCGTTGAAATCGGACGCGGACAAGAGCTTCCGCGACAAGCCAAGAGGGATGCATTCAGTGCAGGCGGCATCGTTCCCGAGGCACTTCAGGGGGAACATTTTGTTCTCCACCGCCGAGGTCAAGTAGCCTGTTAGACAGGCACGACACCATTGATGACCGCATGCGAGTGACACGGGTACAACTGCTTCACCAAAGCAGACAGGACACATTGCATCCGATGAGCTGGGGCCATCGCCTTGCCGGCTTTGTGCGTCCTGGACGGCCGCGCACGCCGTGCGAAACGCCTGATCGTTTCCTCGAACGACAAGGACACGCTCTCCAAAGTCCAAGATGCAGTTTTCGGGACCAAGAAGCCCTTGTAGGGTACAGAGCTCGGCGCTGCAGAAAATACCCAGAAGTTTTCCGGATAGCGGGATCCTCCAAAATTGCTGCGCCTTCAGCTCCATAATCTTGCGAACAATGTCTTGACGAGCACGGTGCCTCACCACGATGGGCCCCCACAACGAGATTACTCGTCTAACCTTTTGTACCTGTATCTGGATCCCGGGGTACTGAGCTTGCACCTGAGCGATGTAGGCATGACCAGCCGTGACGGTGAGGAAGTCATCCCATAAAGGTTTCTTCTCGAGTGTGATAGTTTCGCCATGTAGCAGTTGCTCAAACTCGTATTTGAGGCTGCTCAGCAGTTCGGGCTGTTCGCTAGACAACCTTATGTATGCTGGCGCGTCATCATCGGCATTTTCCTTGACTTTCTCTCTGATAGAGACGCTGGCCCCATATCTGCGTTGCCACGACCAACGCAGCCATCCGATGTCTTCCCGCATTTTCTTATAACTAGCCGCGTTCAACACGTGTGACACGCTGACGACATGGCGGCAGGTGAGGGTTGTGTGCCCTATAACTTTCGGGCGTCGGCGATCTAGGTCGGCTTGAGCAGCACGGGCTTCGGTAGGGGACGTGAAATGGGCCCAGGCTTTGACCATCCCATCTCTGTAAGGAGGAGGGAGGATATCGAAGGACGTGATTGTCCCGTATTCATCTAATCTAGAGCGAATGGATTTGACCGCTTTGTCAAGAAACTGGTAGTTTGGACGCCCCAACATAACCGCCTTCGAGTTGGCGAACTTGCGGAGGTCCTGTTCCGTTACGCTTGCGGGAAGCTGCTTGAAAATGACGTTGTATGCGCCAACGCAGGGTAGTCCCTCGTATAATTGAGCGGACACGACCAAGTATTGCATCGAGAAACCGTTCAAAGAGTCGAGGGCAGCCTTCGCCTCTTTCAACGTATCATATCCGGCGTAGCCAACTCGAAATGGACACTCCCATACGAGTTGAACAGCAGTGTCTATGAGAAACGTGCTGCCGCGGATCGAATTGTTGATTGCCACTTTGGCGGTGATCGTCCTCTTGGCGAGATCGATTCCATTGAGGTCTGTGACAGCTTTGATTGCATCCGCCGCAGAGGCAAATTGAGCCTTGGCAGTCACCGGCTTCTCTACCGATAACGCCTCAGGTAGATTGATGCTCTCCAACCCGTACGGCCAAAGCAATTCGTTCAGCCTCTCCAAGGTGACGGTACCGTCGATATTCCCCAGGTGCACCCATCGGCTTTCAAAACCGGTCACTACCTCTCGAACCTGGAAGCCACGATCAAACCGTACTTTGATATGATCCGAGATGGTAGTGGCATAGAGAGGTTCAGGTCGCTGCAGTTCAACATCTCCGCTTGGTGGATCATACTTTCGAGGTATCGAGTTGTTTGTCTGGTCGCGCATGCGAGCGGGTGTTTTCACGACCACAGACTGAGGAGGCGAGAGGGGGTGGATTGGTTGCATCGGTCGCTCAGGATGGAGGTAGCGGCACGGAACTCTGTAGCAAGGATGACCCTTCATCCATCTCTGGCAAACCTGCCGAGTCATTTTGTGATTCTGAGGGATCTGATTTGAAACGTTCGACTCGACAGACTGTCGGAGTATTTCATATCAAAACTACCCATGAAGATAGAACCACAAGCTTACGGTAAACGTCGTGTCACTCCAAAGAACAGAAGAGCCGCCCGATGGTTCTTCAGAAAGAGAACTGGTCGACGCTGCTGGCGAGCGAGGAACAGGCTGAGTGTCTTTGCTGGCAGGTAGTTTGACAACTTGGGGTGTGGCTCCGGATGGCGGTGGAGAAATAACTCGACTTGTGACCGCGGGACCGTTGTAACGCTCGAAATGGATGTCGTCCGCTGGGTGATTGACAGGTTTCTACACATATATTGAACAATGGGCGAGATGGCAATGAGAAGTGATCACTCACCATCAAGGTATGAGCACCATTACGGCGTCTACGGCCATCTGGTTTTGGTAAGCCGGGCGGGGGTGGTAGGTTCATGTTGGACTTGTTAGAGGGATCGGTGAGCGCTCTTGCGCTTGTCAGAGTGTGCGAGACGACCTCTGGTGCGTGACATGGTTGTTCACGCTCGACGCTGCGCTGCATCGGCGTCGATAACGACAAATTCTACGTCGATCAGTGATGAGTATCACAAGTTAACAGCGATACTAACTACATTAGCTCTTTCTGTTGTACTTTGATTAGATTCAGTTGTTATTGTACAGTTGTTATTCTGGGATGTGCGAAGTGAGTTACAGAATTTCCGTAACGATGTACACTTGCCTGGCGTATTGAAACAGGTATCTCTGGATGACTGGCGGGGGGTTGCTTTTGCAGCGCCATAAAAATTTGCTGCTTTAGTTGCATGTTGAGGAGCTCGTTTCCGGAACATGGCGGGATCGTATTGAGACAGCGGTCGATAACCCCAGAACATGGTCTGCGAGCTCAACAAGGTGCACGTACAAGGATTACTGCACGGCTCACATGGGCGTTGGGTTGCAGAACCCCTGTGGTGTTACTCCAGCATCGACTGGTTTGTTCTGAAATCGGGGTGGTAACGGGGCGGGGCAAATCCTGGGTCCTTTGTCTTGACGGATGGTGTTATTCCGATCTCGTACCTGGACCCGATACGAGCGTCAGGCAGCTGGAGACTCGACAAAGAGATGCATACACTTGGAACGTTGGACTTTTTACGAGCATTCGGGCGAGCGGCGTTGGATTGTTTTCGCAGGTCATAGCGCTGGTCGCCCTTTTGCTGTGACTTGAGAGCAATGGGCGAGGAGTCTTGCACGACGCCCTTTTTGGAGGGGTTCTGGGCTTGGTTCAACTGATTTGGCGGAGGCGGGCTGAGAGTGTTGAGGTTTTGTTTCTTCAGTCCAACACACGCCATTGCTGGATTGCGCCAGGGACTCTGGGAAAAAGGGAACGCAATCTGTTCTCCTGTCCTAAATAGCGATGGAATAAACAACCGTCAAGTCGCTTCGCATAGGACCCCTGAAATTCACCCTAGGTGACTGATCCGGTGGACACACATAAATTGGGCCCGTGAGGCCTAATGATTGGTCCAGTGGTCCACTGTACACACACAAAACAGGTCTGGCATACATACACCGGAAGCAGCCGGAGGGGGCCATGTCTACACGTATGACGGTGGCGGTTCACAATGGTCCACCACCGGCCTGAGCCCTCAACTATCTGCGAGGGTACATATCGAGGGTTGTGGCACAGGTGGAACTTCCACAAGCCCTACATTGCTTGGACCGAGACTGTCACCAATGTCTGCACTATCTCAAACGTTGCGGTCCACTGGCAGGTCCTCAGTTCCGTGCCTTTCCACAACAGTCTCACGCTCACGCGATGCAATTGTTTCGCATTGACATCATCGACACACTTCCTATGTACCCTCACCTCACTCACCCCCACGTCCTCAACTCGAGAACCGAGTGATCTCAGAGGGTGACCTCCGAATTTTCAAGACGCTTCAGACAAATACCAGTGCAATCATCAAATCTGTCACTGCTCTCTCTTCGAGGCCGCGCCGTGCGCGAAGAGCGCGCGACGCTACCGTACAAGACAGATTGATCGGTTTCCACACATTTTTCGGGGGTCCTGGAGGCGGTCCTGCTTCCATTCATTCCAGAGATAAGCCTCTGTACGATTGATATGAAAATACAACAATGCATAGACATCTACAACTTCAAGTGTCCACCAAAAAAGTATTCACAGAACCTAAAACATCCTCGAAGTATCCCGGGGTTCTGCGGCAGTGTGGTTCAGGGCCTGCGAGATCCAAACATGGAAGGAGGGCAAGCACTACATCAAAGCCAAGAGTCTTCACTTGGCCGACAAAGTCGATCTGGTATTCGGGAATATCGAGAGCGAACAGATCGTCGGGGCAATCGGGTTCTCGGTCTCGTTGATCGATTGATGAGTGGTTTCACGTCCGTTTCCCAAGTAGCGGCCCCAGCCTGTGCCCCAGCCTCTCGATCGCCCGGCGCCGCTCGCGGGCTAAGCCGTCCCCTGGCACTGATAAGTATGAAAGCGCTCTGGACAAAGAGATCAGTTGAAGCATACTCAAGGGCTGTTTCTGTTACCACAAGTAGTGAAACGAAGAAACGCGTTCCGTGCCAGAGAACATAGATCATGCGATAAACCAGTTGTAGCGAGCGAGAATCCATCGCGAAGTTGAACAAGGGCATTTCTATGTCACAGAGAGAAGTCCCAGGGAATCGGAGGAAGATTGAACACACAAACCAGGAAAGTGCTGGAGCAATGTGACTACTACAGCCTTTAGCCATTCTGAACTAGGAGCTTGGTTAAGGCTTTCTTTCAGTGCAGACGCCGTTCGGTTAATCGACGCGAGCTCAGCGTGCGTCGTCTGGCTGAGTAAGTGGACAGCTTCCATGAGGTGAGCCATCGAAGCCATAGTGTCGCCTTGGATGACCTGAGCACTGCGTGCCTGCATAAGGGAACCTTCAAGTAATTTTGATGACTCGTCCATGACCCCCGTGAGTTGTTCTAAAGACTGAAACAGAACATTACATTATCGTAGCAGCGGGAAGCAAACACCGTCCTAACGTTTTGCAATGTGGACAGGCCACTTTCCAATAACCCCAGACGACGCTCTACGTGCGCCTGGAAATCGTGTCAAATCACCGCGATATCGTCAATAGTGACCACATACAGCTGCATCTCTGTTTTGGAGACTTTCATCTTTAATCAAGGCAAATGCCGTGCTCAATTCATATGTGATAGATGATCGGATCGCAGGGAGAAGCCCGAGGAGATGGTCGGAGTGCTAAATAAGTTGCAAATCGTGAGTGGCGTGCGGCCGGCGAAAATTCCGAAGACATACGTCGCGTTCCACTCTTTCAAGCATGCTATAAAACTTTGGATTGGATGATCAGCCTCGCGTTAGACATCTATGATAATGAAGAACTTGATACTTTTGTCATAATCTCTTCATGATTGGTACGATCTCGGTCCTCGATCTTGTGGATCGCACTCTGTACCTCCATGAGGAGCTGGAAGGAGTCAAAACTGGGACAGAGCATATAAATAGATATATACCGATTGTGAGCTGTTGAAGTTGGTCATAGTCAGTATGTCCGAGGTGTCCTTCAACCCATTGGACGCCAAGCGTAATGCCTCTAGCATGTTACGCATATCCTATGCCAGATGCGTTACCCAAGATCGCGACGAACAATTCGTTCTGTAAAGGTATCGAATAATTCGCACCTCGGCCAGTATCCCCCATAGATCTTGCGTCGTCTTGGAAGCCTTCTCCCGCTCAATTAAGAAGCGTACGAAGAATGCCTTCTCCTCAGTGATGTTTCTATAAATATCCTTGGCGGTATCTGTCCATTGTTCTCGTGAAGCTTCGATAATAACGGAGTGTATGAGGCAATACCGATGTCAATCCACCTTCTGAATGTAAAGCAAAGCTGGGCTGTGGCGACCATCAGACGAGCCATCTCGTGAATCCTTCGTTTCAACGTACGAATTTCACGGAGGTAGCCAGAATAGCTCGACCAAAACTGAGCACTCCGAGACAGCGCACTATCCTGGAATGTCAAAGCGTCCTCCGCCGACCAAGGATGTTTGCCTACTCGACACATCTAGCTTGGCCTTTCGGCGTCGGTGGAGAAGCCTTGTGACCGGCCCTTGCATATGCAGCGCACTCCATTGGTGGTAAATAGTGTCTTGCAGTGGCCAGCTCACACATTGTCATACCAATGGCAGCTTATATGCGCGATGAGACTACACGAAAGCGACCTGGAAATGATGGATGAGAGTACCTTGAATGCGTTCTTGTTCGTCCATCCGTGATTCCTCGCAACGGGCTTTCACCAAGCTTATGGCACTCTGGAAACAATCCGGCTTCTGTTGGTAGGACTGGAGAACATCTTTGGGAGCTGTGAGATACATGACCAGAGTGGTATTTTGAAATTATTACCTTTGTTCGATAAAAGGCCACCGATCCCTGCCTGTGAGAGTTCGGCTTTGCTCGTCGTTTTAGTCTGTAAATCGTGCGGTAATGAAATCAAGGTCACCGTCAAAACTGTTTAAGAGAGCGTCTTCTGCAACGCGCGGTGCACTGGCAAGATCCGGCGGTGTTTGATGGGTAGTCCAGGACCATGCCAAGGTGCGAGTGATGTGATTTGCAACGAACAGTATTAGCAGCAAATACTTGATCATTCCGCTTTCGGCCAAACATGGAACGTTGCTCTTTGCGCCGCTGCGGCGTGTGTTGATTGGTCGAATGGTAATAAGACGGTAGGACAGAGTCCAGGCTAGTGTCCCTATCTGAGGAGTCATGGAGACCGCTCGTGTTAAGCTCATGAGCGGTGATGGGTTAGAGTTTAACGTAAGCAAGTTGACAATGAGGCGCGTGTTGATCATCTGGCGCGCTTTCTCAGCTACTTACTAGGACAGGCTGAGCAGTTGACAACAAAACATCATGATGATCGGGCTCATCTATTCGTTTCCTTTCACAGCTTGCATCCAAAAAACCAGCACGGAGATACTCATGCCGCGTAGCAGGGAGTAGGTTCTCATGTGAAGTGTGTTGGAAAAATATTATTTCCAGTAACGTCGGGGAGACCTGCTTGAACACCAGTCTCAAGTCTTCCCAAATCAAGAACAATGGGTTTCTAGATGAAACGTCCTAGCCTACGTCCGGCTTGCTGACAGCTTACTGACTGTTGTCATGGACGCCGCTGACGCGCCGACAGACAGGGCTGCCGTACCAGATGGGACCGACGAAAAAAGTGAAGATCTCATCGTATGCAATGACCCAGGTATGGAGCCATCAAGAGACTCAGGACTGGGAGTGTACTTACACGAATATATGCTGTTTCGTATAGCGTAAATGTCTCGGGCGTCGGTTCACGTCACTTCTTTGGAGCAGGTGTGTTACAGTACTCGACAATAATGTGACCACTCCATGCCCGGGGAAAGTTTTGCGATCCGGAGTTTCCGGTATTGGTCACAGGAAGGGAACAAGGGGAGAAAAAAAATTCTGTGGTGACCGTTTCATGTCCCGAACCTGCGGGTGAACGAATCTGCCATTGTCGTATCAGCGCCCGAAGCTTCTGAGCTGATTGTTTTCAGATCTTACATCTCGTTACCAGGGTCGCACCTAAAGAGAAGGCAAACAAGGATAACAAAATCGGTACCGAGTCCCACCAAAGCGAGCACGATATGTACCTATAATACCTGGGATTTCGGGTTCAAAATCTAGCGCTTGTGGGCTTCTTTCATAACGAAATCCTCATCGATAACGTATATTTCTCCCACTAGCACAGGTTTCTGGTGGTTCCAATTATACGCATTATGGCCGATTGTACAGTGAAATATTATTTGGTACTCACGAATATTTTTATTGGCTGAACTTACTGACTGCGAGCTCGGGTGGCATTGTATTAGGCTACCGCGGACGCTGATGGCGCGACACGACGCTACGCAGTGCCAGCGAAAAATGCTAGAACTCTACAATCAGTTGCTATGCGAGACCCGCTGGATGAGACCTGGTAGTTGCCGTCTCGGACCATCCGTTTTCGGCACCTTCCTTTGAAGCTCGGAGGGAGCGTTCATGCACGCCAGGTATTTCCCAGCGCCTGTTCAAGACTAGAAACCTGGTTGTGGTCACACCGCCCTCAAGTTCACTCAGTACGGTGATTGTCAAATGCAAGAGCGCGCGCGGGGATAACTTCTGTTGATAAGACGCCAGGCCATTTTACTCAGGTCATTACCGCCGATGTGCTGGAGTTTTTCAATCACCACCATTCAATCACCACCCCTCTGGCTATTGGCGAGGCGTAGCCTAGCTTACCCGCCGCTTTAATCTACCGTTGGAGTCCTTTTGCCACGAATGTGGCACTGGGTATGTCATGTCACTCGATAACTTGCATGATGGTGAGCACGTCAGGATTCCGACCTCATTAACCATCTCCGATGGCCCGGAATATTACCCCTGTCGCTCCTCATGGCCTCCTCCAACGATCCGTTACATGGTGGCATCTCGAATGCCCCACGGTCCAGATGTTTCATTCAAAGCTCCTGTTTCACGGAGGTTGGTTCCACCAAGCATGTTCCACGCGGTGATTATTTCCGCCCTCTGGCGAGCGACCAAACGCAGAGTGGCTTGTAAGGTGTGATCACTTGGTCACAATTTCATGCGACACTTTGGGGATCAACAGTGTCGCTGGAATGAAACTTTCGCGGGTGTGGCGCATCTCCATAACGGCCGCGCGTCTCCGACTTCAACCGTCCACGTTGCGTGTTGTCGCGTGGCCCATATGTTCTTCGGCTGAGAATTTTTGAAACAGGGCAGGGGAGGCAAGATTCAAACCCAGGCAACGCGGCGCCAGCGTTTAGACTGATTGACTTTGGCATTGAAGATCGGTAGAAATCTTGGTCCAACATACAGGTATGGGCATAGAAACGCTTCAAATTCGTTTCCAACAGACAACAGCGGAGCTCTCTCCTGCCGGATCAATCGCCGATAGGCGATCTGCGCGTGTCGCTCGCATGGTTGTCATATGTGCATGAAATTAAATAGTTGTACCATTTGTCTATGGATACTGAGCATTGATGTAATGGTAGGAATTACGAGCTAGACTATGGAATGCTACAGGCAATACACTGAGAAGGAAAGAAAGAGATTGAACATTAAAAGTAGTTGTCCATGAAAGATACGTAAATCGTTCTGGGTTGTGCGAATTGTGTTAGAGGTAAGAGATAGTCCGAAGAAAGATTAAGGATAAGGAAAAAAAATCAGCGACGGTCCTCATTCCGGGCTTTGCGAACGCTGAGAGCGCCGGCAGCCAATTTTTGTTCCCAGGGCAAGTGGCCATCTCCCTCGACCCACTCCCCTGTGACGGGATCCCTTTCAAAGTCTCCGTCCCGGTAGCCATAGCGCTGTTGCAATAGACTTAGGAGGGGGTTCCGCAAAGCGGGGTCCATGCGGACAGTTTCCCCCGGATGATAGCTGCCCACCCCATGTCGAGATAGACTCTCTTCGAAAAGGGCTTCATCATAGGTGCAGCCGCAGTTGAGACAACCTGGCGGAGCCATGCGAGGGGGGTACGCTCGACGTTCGCGTCGGGAATCATGCCAAGAACATAGAGCATTCCCTGCGCGGTTCAGAGAACAAAAGAGCCGTATACGAGCGTCAGTGCGCGCCTTCCATGACATATGGGACAAAGGGCTCGGTGTGTTTGGAGAGGGAAGGGGGGTGAGGGGGGAATGCCTAGAGTGGCTCATTGTGGACTCGGTAGGACTTCCGCGAGCGAGTTCGCTCTCGAGTTCTTTGATGCGGAGTCGACTGTGGTCATTAACGAGCTCGAGCTCCCGCATCTTCCTCCGAAGGATCTTGATCTCCTCCTCCATGGAATCCAGAGAACCACGGGGGGGTGAATGATTCATGTAAGGTCGTGGACTAGGACCTGGGGCGAGAGGATGCGGATATCCGAGATCTGACTGTGCCGACGTCTGCCGCTGATGGACTGGCGATGCGCGGTATGGATGGTAAGGATGGTGTGGAGTAGGATTCCTCAGCTGGGGGGGAATGTCCAACTCGCCGACAGCGCCAGACAGACTGGAAGTAGCACTCATGCTTGAGACATAAGCGCTTGGGAGAGCATAGGGGGATTGCATGGGGCGATATTCTTCAGGTCGAGGATGCACCATCGCGACAATTTGTATGGGGTACCATTGCTAGGTCCATCACCTTTGATGTGCAGCCATCAACCCAGCGATGACTTGTGCACAGCCTGCGCTAGCCGATACACGAGGCAACATAAGACGGTACACGTCACATGGCCCGTTTCGGTATCAGAAACGTTACATACCACCATGCCCGCTCCCGTGAATCACGGAAGGTGAAGCGCCGCGATCCGGGGTGGTCAACTGTCACTGCGACGGCGTTCGTGGATATGTGACGATCGTGAAATTTAACACTACACCTGTTACGTACATAACAATTATCGTCCGTGAGTGCGTGGCAAAGGCCGCACCTATTTAAGCCCACCTGACCACCGAGATTGTGGCTACGTTTCGAGCTGGGTTTATCCCTTAGCTACCATATGGAGTCACGGTAGACCCCGAACCATACTGGCGCAAGATCTAATCGGTCCCCACCTAGAAAAGACCAAATCTATAGATAGACAGCAGAAACAGGAACTCCGGAGTGGAGACTACCTCGAGGACGAGTCGTGTTTTGGTGAAACATGTGCAGCCAATCAAAAAAAAGGTGCTTTCATGGCCACACTTCTCGAAGACCGCGGAGAAATGGAGACACGTATTTCCCGTAAATATTTGTTATCATTGCTCTGATTTGCTATACAAATGGACATCCCGCCAAGGCTTTCCCTTGGGGAGCGAGCTGTTTCATGGTAGTAGTCCTGCAACCTCTCTTTCGGGAAAGGACGGAGGACGAACCTTTGCCCATCTGGTATCTCAATTTCACCCGTCTTCGCGTCTATGGTGATGTATCTAGTAATTTCTACAGCAGGTCGATGGGGACATCTAGTACCATACGCCTTTAGCTCTTTGGTCCAGGAGATAAACGTCGACAAACATTCGAAAGATACGCGAGAACGGAAAGCAATGGGTACCAACTTCTCCGCTGGAGACCTTCTCAAGCTCACATGAATATTGGACTGGACGATGACCCGAAAGGTGGGCGGTGTGTGACATTTTGCGGTCCAAAGTGGTACGTACCTATCTCGAGTAACCGGCATTTGGAGCGTGGTTCCGGGGAATGGTCCTGGGATTTCGGAGACATGAATGAAGACAGACTTGAATATCCTTTGGCCACCAACGGTACGGTACGTCGCTCAATGAAGATATTACAAGTTCACGCAGTGGATGTGAGATGTTCTCAAGAACAAGGTCGATGTTTCCCACGGAAGGCACGTGGGATAAAAGTGGCGTCCGCATCGCCTGGAATCTCAGCTCGCTCTGTCTCTCTCCTTCATCATCTCGCCCAAGAACACGCAAAACATGGTCTACAAAGTTGCAGGTATGCAGTACAGTTCGTCCACAACGGGTGAGTTGATATCTAACACGCGGATCTCAGACATCTCTCTCGCTGCCTTTGGTCGCAAGGAAATCGAGATCGCGGAGGTGGGCCAAACGCTACCTTGCAGTAACAGTTGCTTACATGACCTATAGCATGAAATGCCAGGACTGATGTATATGCGGGCCAAGGTAATCCATCCCGATCGTGGAATGCGCCAAACATAGCTGATTACCTTCTGTAGTATGGCGCCTCCAAGCCTTTGTCCGGTGCCCGCATCGTTGGCTGCCTTCACATGTATGATCTCTGCTGGGGGCTACCCTTAATCTCTAATCGCCTGTGCTGTAGGACAATCCAAACGGCAGTTTTGATTGAGACACTCACTGCTTTGGGAGCGGAGGTTTCCTGGTCGTCTTGCGTAGGTTTTCCCGGGGCCTGTCACGGATGTTCCCTCCTGACGTTTTAATTAGAACATCTTTTCCACTCAGGATCATGCCGCTGCTGCGTGAGTGCAGATTAAACTGTTGTCCTTCTATGCATATCATCAGGCGTCTAGTATCGCGGCCACAGGTGTTCCCGTCTTTGCCTGGAAGGGTGAGACCGAGGAGGAGTATACCTGGTGCATTGAACAGACTCTTGCTACTTTCTCCGGTGGCAAGAGCCTGAACATGATCTTGGACGATGGTGGTGATCTCACCACCCTTGTTCACGAGAAATACCCCCAGTACCTTAAAGGTAAGCATTTTTTGTGATTTGATGCAATCAGTAGATCCGATAAGCTATTCAGATATTCGAGGTCTCTCTGAAGAGACTACTACCGGTGTCCACCATCTCTATAAGGCTTTCCGAGAGGGCAGGCTCAAAGTCCCTGCCATCAACGTCAATGACTCTGTCACGAAGTCCAAGTTCGACAACTACTATGGTTGTCGCGAATCTCTCGTCGATGGCATCAAGCGTGCTACCGATGTCATGCTTGCTGGCAAAGTTGCTATTGTTGCGGGTTTTGGTGATGTTGGCAAGGGTGTACGTCTTCTCGATGTCGGCTGGATGCTGTTGATACTGATTGTTGTTGCAGTGTGCCGAATCGCTTCGTTCTTACGGTGCTCGGGTATTGATCGCGGAAATTGATCCCATCAATGCTTTGCAGGCTGCCATGGCAGGTTATGAAGTCACCACCATGGAGGACGCGGCACCTCGCGCCAACATTTTTGTGACTACTACAGGTAACCGTGATATCATCACTGCGCAGCACTTCTTGGCGATGCCTGAGGATGCTATTGTCAGCAAGTTCGTGATTTCATGTAGCTGGTGCCGGCAAAATGACTAATACTATCACAGCATTGGCCACTTTGACATTGAAATCGATGTTGCATGGCTCAAGGCAAATGCAAAGGACGCAGTGAACATCAAACCTCAAGTTGACCGCTACACAATGCCTTCGGGTCGTCATGTCATTTTACTCGCCGAAGGCCGTCTTGTCAACTTGGGGTAGGTGACTGATAGAACCGGAGAGTGTTGTGTGCTTATAAATTATTGATAGTTGTGCTACTGGGCACCCTTCGTTTGTGATGTCTTGCTCGTTCACCAACCAGGTCTTGGCTCAGATCGCCTTGTGGACGAACCCCGGCAAGTTTGCTGTTGGGGTGCACATACTACCAAAGGAGCTTGACGAGGAGGTTGCCCGTGCGCACCTAGAACAGCTGAATGTCAAGTTGACCGAGCTCACGCCTGAGCAGTCCAAGTACCTTGACATCCCTGTTCAGGGCCCATACAAGGCCGCACATTACAGGTAAGACGGTGGTTGACTGACGTTTGAGAATTGGCTGATATAGAATGGTCCAGGTACTAAATACGTGCGCTGATGTATGGTGGCCTCAACGTGCCCTCGCGATATGAGAGGAACGGGACCTTCAACGTCCTATAGGGTTTGGATGCAATGTATTGAAGAGTCTTTCATGCTCTTTGTGGGGCGAACGGAGAAGGCTGGCTTGAGGATCACGTCCGGATTGGGGTCTTCGAGAAGGACTTGGTTGATCGCGACGTGTTGTGCGGGCCTCAACGTGCCCATCGTTAGTCGTTAGTCATTGTTGTGTATGCAATTCAGTCAGTGGAAGTCTGTGCCGAGGGCGTGGGAAATGAATGTGGATCTAGATCTGCGAGAGTGACGATTATGTAATATTATTCTACACGGTGAACGAGGGTGACGCGAAGTGCGACACTAGTACTCTAGTACTAGTGACCGACGCTGTTCCCGAATGGTCTCGTCTGCTCGCAATCCAAACGAATCCTACGCTGACCGTGCAAAAAAGGCGAGCACGTCTTCCACTCCCCGGACGACACAGCAAAGCCCACAACAACCAGCAACTTATGCTCATTCCACGTACCCGCCGTCCTCCTTAAGGCCCCCACAAGTCAACATCTGGACGGAACGCATCAAGGAACAGCAGGCCCACGTTGTCCCTCAGCCTGCTCAGATGCCTCGTCAGCGCGCGACCTCTTCGTCCCAGCCATCCCGCGATGACGCGATCCAGCCTCGATCGCCACCTCCTAGTGATCTCTCTGTCCAGCTTGCAATCCTCGACCAGCAGGACGACCACGATCCCTTCGTGGTTCGCGTCCCGTCTCATCTCTCCCGCCACTCCTCCTCTAGCACCAACCCCCTTCCCCCCACCGACCCCAATGCGTGGCCCCTCCCAGGCACTGCCCCACATAGCAATACCTCCTCTGGCCATGAGTCTCCCTTCGTCTCCGCCCCGCCATCCAGGCAGAGTACGTGTTTTGCCATTGTTTATCATGTAATTGCCCTTGCCTCATTATTCACCATTAGATAGCACCGCTTCTGTTCGGCACCATGCTTACTCCTCATCCGGCTCCGTGCGCCTGTCTCGCGTACAAAGTTTCTCTCAGCACTCTCGTTCTGCATCTCAATCAAGAGCTCAGAGCAGATCCGGCAGCTCTGCCTCCAGTCCACGTTTGCAGATCCGTGGCCGCACATTGCCTGTACAAGACGATTCTGTTCCGCAAGATCTCAGATTAGACAACCAACTCCGGAGACCCTCAATCAAACGTTCCAGTCCTGCATTGCCTGACCTTCCAAACCACATATCAACCTCGCTACAGATCGACCCCGCCCCCTCCCCTGCAGATCTATCCCACTATCGACGTCCGCCTGTACCTCCATTGCAAGACATGCCCCCTCGCTATGCACACAACTTTATTCCCCAGTACACTCTCCCTCCACACTTTCCACCTACTCATCTCCCAGGTCATGCTTCGCCTCCGTACATTCCTCCTCGTTCTGGCCAGGGTACCCCTCCTTACCCCCATTATCCACCCTACCCTGCCTATATGTACAGACACGGACACCCACCGCTTTTCTGGGGCGATATTCCTCCACACGCATTCAATCATTTCCAAAACCAGCCTTCCGTCCCCCTCAATCATGCCAATACTTCCGAGCATGCTGTTCAGCATAAAATAGAATTCGGCACTATATCGCCCCTTATTACGACAGAATCCAGTGCTTCAAAACCCCTGGCGCAATCCAAAAATGGTTTGCAGCCGAAAACATCCAAAAGCGTCGTATTCGGCACCATCAACCCTGCGGAATCGCAAGACAAGCAGAATGCTCCGCTACTCAGCGAAGAACAGCGCGCAGATAATGCGATCGATCATGCAGCAGCAGAGCAGTTCGCTGCCTTCTCGATTGGAGTAAGTCCGAATGAGCCTGGGCCATCGCGGAACGCGAGTCGCAAGTCATCCGTCAAGTCATTGTCCAGAACCCCCTCCTCCCAACCGGCCACCAATGACGGGGCCAGAGATGCTGACATCGCGTCCCCATCATTGCGAGAGGTCAATGGTATCAAGAAGCCGATAAAGTGGGAATTTGGCACGACTCTAATCGGTGATCTCGACGACCGGCAACCTCCATCATCGCCCTTGCCGACATCGGTCCCTCCACCAAACCACCAGAGCGAGCCCACCGATGATCAGCCCGATCTACTCAACCTTCCGCCTTCAAACGACGCATCGCCAGCCAATCGTTCGATGGACAAGTCTGAGACGGAATCTACTGCAAGTGACGTTTGGGTGGTCAAAGATTATGGGTACGGATTCGGCAACCACAGTGGGCACGGGAATGCACCTGACGTCGTACGCTGGGAGACGCGCGAGCGCGAAAGGGGACATGCGCGGGAGAGTCATCGCGAGCGGGAAACACCCCGCGATCAGCATCACGATAGGAGCTGGGTACCCCCGCGGCAACTCGGCTGGCGGCACGAGAATGGTGTTGAAGGGGGAAGGGATGGATGGGAACAGCAAGTGCACATCGATGTTCCACGACATCTACGACCACGACGAGGCTCATTCTCTGGTTATGGGGGGCACGATCGAGGTGGGTTTACCACTAGGCGAGGGAGAGGATTTGGAGGACGCTTTCACGGTGGCCGCGGGAGAGGGGCCTTCTTCCATCACCAGCGGCCTGGGTCGTACTCGTATGCGCCGCCGCCGACGCCGCACCCACCATCTCCGCCATTCGAGGTGCTCCCACCTGCAGTCGATACGGTCAATGGGTATGGTCCTTACGCACCCCCGGAACTTGAGTCGTATGAGACCGTCCCTGCTGCTTCACAGTCGCGTGTACCGTTCGTGCCTGCCACCTATTCGGTAGATGCGATGCAGAATTGTTTGTTGGGTCAGCTGGAATATTATTTGAGCCCGCAGAATATGGCACAAGACTTTTACCTCCGGCAGAGGGTGAGTCGTGATGGCCACCTTCCCTTGATACCTTCCATTGATACATGTCGTTTCTCTGTAGATGGACAACCAGGGCTGGATCCCGATTTCATTGTTGGCGTCTTTCAAACGGGTACAGCAGTTACACACAGATTCAGATATTGTCAAGGAGGTACTGAGCCGGTCGGTGATGGTCGAGGTGAGCGGAGACTGGGTGAGAATGGGGGGGAGACAGTGGGAAGTGTTTGTGTTACCTAATGCCCCGAAGAGTGTGGTGACGGGGGATGACTGCGACGACGGCAAGGGTCCAAGGCATGGTCAATATCGTGAGGGCGCTGGATACTCGGAGCTCGGAGAGACTGAGGGCGATCAGGGGGAGCTCGAGGGTGACTGCGATGGCGAGGATTGTGAGGGGGATGACGAGGATGACGATATCGAATTTGTGATTGGGGAGGAAGCAGAAGGATCCTGGATGCCTGTGCCGGAACGCAAGTCGTGATCACGGCCTTCGTGTCATCATTCCCTTTTGTCCTTGACCAACAGCCTAGGTTTCTGTGCCGATTCTTTTTTCAGGTCGGTAAAAAACACATTCAACTCGCATTGACGAAGACTCAGGTACAAACGGTGCCAAAATTTCCAGTTTCGTGTGTATATACCCCTCTTAATTTTCTGTCGTTTTGCATGTCTCTCGCTTGCTCCAGTCTCTTTTGCTTTTTATCCCAACAAACATCACTCTCTCACACACTTATCATGCTTCTACTTGTTTTCATTGCATGAATGTCATTACAAGATGAATGGTACATAACATAGCAAACAATCCGGGTGTGCGATTCGTGTTTCCAATCCCGTCTCTGTTTGCTTGCATGGGTTCCGAGCTCTCAGTTCGTGGTCGAGCCACAGGCGCTCAGCAAATCCTCAGGTCTATGTGATATGCTATGGTGAATTAGTATCATTGACAATACATGTTGGGACATGCGTTTTGGCGCGTTTTGTTGTCTTCACAGAGTCCAGACTGTAATTGAAAACCTGAGAAAGTAGTTGTATGCGATGTGCACATGTACCTCGGGAAACGTCGACGTGAGACCGACAGTGAGGCCAAGTGAGGTATTATCTCACACGCAGGATCTGCCAAGTACACACTCAAGACCCACTGGGAGGGTAACCTTTTCTCGCATGTTGATAGGTACGTTTTACCTGCGGGCTTCGCGGACTCGGGTTTGTCTGTCAGTCAGTATGTAACATGTGACATGCCTAGACGCGGCGGGTACTTGACCACTTGCTTGACAAGTCGCCAACGGATATTCGACACTGTCACCACGTGGAGACGTCATATGTCTGCGGCGAAGATCTTCTTTGCAAGTATCCACGCCAACTTAGTTGCTAGGTGCGACCACCGCGCTACTTCGCTAATGGTTTGATTCTCGTGAAAGACTCCGTCTTCGACCCGGAACACCTTTTGAGCAACAACTTGTTCTGGAGCTCGGTGCTTGGCGCAGTATTGGTGCGAGTATCAGCTTACCCAGTGACTGACTGATAGTCTCCAGTAGCTGCCGCAATACGATATACGACTGACCGAAATGCGTACGTTCCGAAAATCGACGAGCGGCGTCGACGTGCCAGCTAGATTTGAAACAAGGACAACGGTTCGACGATGACGCCGAGCGGTTTCTGTTTTGGCGAGTTCCAGAAAATCGACATGTCTGTGCTAGCAGCATAACTTACAGGCCGAGTATGGTGATCCCCTTGTCGCTTGTGGACAAGTCACCAGGTCACTACTGAGGCCCATGCGCTCTTGCAGACCTTTTTGCCTTGGATACGGAGGAAGCAAGTCAGCAAACACGCCAATCTTGGGAACGTTATCGTGCGTGGTTCTCGACGAGGGAGCATCCGGGTATCAAGTGAGGTTTCCAGGGTCACGATTGTTGGGGGTTGCGTCCCTATTCTCATGAGTGCGGGAGTTGTGGGAGGGGTCGTGGCTTCATATACATAAGTGAACCTGGGAACGTGAAACCATTGAGCTATACATACGCGCGCTTATTCTCTCTTTCATCTTCCTGCTGCGATATGATGGCGAACAACGATCTGGACTTTATTAGCAATATAACCCCGGCGGACGACGACTCGCTGAAGAAGGAAAACGGTACTGTAGTTTACAGTGAAGGCTCGGAAGTTGATCTGCTCGCATATTACGAAGCAGCAGCAGGGCGACTCGTCGTTGATCCACAGTAAGTATTCCCATGCGTCTACTTGTACGGATCAAGTCTTATACTGTGGTGAAACAGGCGGGCCAGGGTCGAGTTTGGAGAGGCAGTCGCGTCACGGCTCAAGCTCTCCGAGGATGGCACCATGGTCCTCTGGCCACAACCGTGCGACGATCCAAACGACCCTCAGAACGTACGTAGACTTTGAAAATTTGACACGTTGGTCCAGATCCCCGAGACCCAAAACTGATGAATGGTGTTGCCTTATTTATAGTGGAGCGATCGGCGCAAAGCGTTGCATTTACTTATCATCACAATGGCTGCCTTCGTCCCTGACTTTGATTCGGCGATCGGTATGTAGTTTCCTTTTTTCCTTTTTTTCCATACTGCGGTCGTGTTGACGTACGGGTGTGTGGAACAGGTATTGCAGCACTTTTCCCGCTGGCACAGCAATATGACACGACGACTGGGGTCATCAACAACTTGACATCAAAGTAAGCTACATGTTTTATTCAGTGCATGTAAACATAAAGGAGACCATCACTGACTACGGGACGCAGCTGGAGCATTTTCCTCCTGGGTGATTGCTATCGTTGCAACTAGTTCAACGGCCGTGTTCTGATGCTCGGTTTCAAGGTTGGGGGGGTATCTTCTACGTGATGTTAATGAGACGCTTCGGACGCCTGCCAGTATTATTCTGGTCGCAGCTGCTTTCCCTGGGGTTTTTGATCGGTGCAACTTTTGCTCCGAATTTATCTACTTTTGCTGGTACGCATTGTCTCGCTTTGTTATGAATCATACGCTAAGAGAGACGCTCGGGTTAGCGATGCGCTGTCTCACCGCGTTTTTCGGGTACGCTGCACTTATCTTTTCGTCGATCGGTGCTGAGAGTATTTGAAGGACGTGTCCCCAGGTCACTGTATGTTTCTCAATCCACTGTCCCGTGTTCAAACTTCCTTGTGACGCACTTCCGACTGATTTACACAGGGTCTGTTTGTGGTCACCGACATCTATCCGTTTCACCTTCAGGCGCGGAAACTCAACGTGTGGACAGCAGGCTTTATCATGTACGTTCTTGCCCATCGTTCTTGTAGTGATCGCTAGTGTTCTCAGGTGTTGCGCTGTAGGTCACCATTCATTTCACCTTTCCTGTTCGGTTTCCTCGTTGCACGAGCAAAGTGGGTTTATTCATCATATCTGCGGGGTGTGTGTGAACTGAATGTTTTGTAGCTGGAGGTGGAGTTATGGGATAGGCTGTATTTATAGCGCTATCGTTCTCACACTCATTGTTCTTTTCTTGGAAGAAACGTAAGGCGCTCTCATGGTTCCCAGCCACGAGTTCACTGACCGCGCAATAGATTGTATGACAGGGGGAAAAACCGTCCTGTACTTCCTACATCGTCAGGCCTGCGGTATCGCTTCGAGACGCTCATTGGCATGACTGGGTGCAGGCTCGCGAAATACAGGGCGTCGTGGCGGGAGGTCATCATGGCCTGCTTGGAAGTGGTCTGGCGACCCCAGTTTATCTTCGTGATTGTGTTCGAGGTGGGCCGGGTGCGGACTAGCGTTTCCAAGTACTCAACATATCTTTGGTTTAGGCAGCCGTCTTCGGCTTCAGCATTGGTATAAATGTGAGTAGTTGGGCATCACATGGCGATGTGCGCATTTTAATGTCTGCAGGTGACCAATGTTGTCTTCCTTGGCACGCCTGCGCCGGTTGGGTTCGGGTACAATGAGGATATCGTCGCTGGCGCGTATGCCACTCCGATGGTTGGTGTCCGAATCGATTCAAGAGCATATGGTTGAACTGACGCTTGGGCTCAGGTTGCCATCGTAATTGGCGAAGTGGTTGGTCGGTTTGTAAACGATTGGATTTTGAAATTTAGCATTCGGCGGAACCAAGGCTTCTTCGAGGCTGAAAACCGGTTGTGGTAAGTACAAATGAACAGGTTCACATAGGTGTGGCGGTGACGATCAGACATAGGGTATGCTATCTCGCAATGCCACTTTATTTGTGCGGCTTTTTGGCACTCGGAGCGGGAGTTCAGCACTTGAACGTAGCAGGGCTGATAATGGGTTGGGGGATTGCGGAGGTGGCGGTGATGATCAATACCGTTGCGATCTGTAGGTGTCCAATGCTCATTTGTTCAACCTGGCAATTGATATATTTGAAGACGCGTACTGCAATGACTGTTTCCCCAGGCATCAGGTCGGTGGTGTTCCCTGCTCGCAACCAGTGCATCGAGTCGATTTCTGACGCTGCTGTCACCAGGGAGAAATCAGCGCTTTGATAAACCTTGCGCGGACCCTTGGTGGTGAGAATACCGTTTGTCTCAAGTCCTGAGGAATGCTCAAGCACGTGATTGTAGGATTCAGCGTGGCATACTTTCAGGTCCCGTGGGCAACGAAATCGGGTGCGTTGGTGGTAACGGGAGTCGAGGCAGCGTGCGTACCTTTTGCTTTGAAATTTTTTATCCATCCACGACGTATATGATACAGGATCGCCATTGGTTTGTTCTTGATTGCCGTACCCTTGGTACAATGGAAGGGGTCTTACTTCCGAGTACGTGATATCATTTTCGTGGGTTCTGATAGACTGAGATGTTCTGGTCTTCTGCAGAGGCGCTTTGCGGCATGATGTTGGTACTTCTATAGGATGGAATGATTAAGTTAAAGTCGGTTCAGATGGCGGGAGTTTAGTTGGTAAATGTTGACTGTAAAGCGGTTGAATCGGATCCAGGGATTTATATAACGGATGGTTTGTGTGCTGCTTTGATTTGACCCTCTTGCGACGACGTCTAAGTTTGCGACATGAAGTTGTCACTAGTACTGACCTTGTACTGTGAACGTGAACTCGGTCCACGGATATTTCCGTGTGAACAGCGATTACGTAAGCAACATGCTGAGACTTTTGCAATGTCGACCACTTCCATTCCATTCCCTTGTGACCGGTGACCCTTTCTCAATAATGTTCGTGCCCACCGTAGTCTCTCTTTTACTCCTTTCTGCTTCCGCAGCCGTGAAAGCGTCACCGTGCGTTGCTTTCGACGTCAACTGGAATTTGCTAGCATTCGGCCTTGATGGCAAAGACTGGTTTACGGGTACCCAAGACACTTGGTCTGGAAGTAAGCCTGCTTTGTCAACATACCTGATGCATGTCTGACTCGTTATCTGCAGGTGGGGAAGCCACAGACATCACTGCCACTGGCCGGCCGTAGGGACGCATGATGTTCGTCATACGCTTGGATTGACTCGTATTTTCAGGACTTTCGACGGGACCAACACTACATGCTACCTGTCGCAGGTATGTGCGCCATGTTGACTGTTCAGAAGAGTCCCCCGTCTGATTGTCCTCTCAGTACACCAACGCCATCTATGTTCTCAATGGCAATTCTAAAAACCCATCGTCCATCTACATTTATGATGCTACTGCTAAATCGTGGTCCACCCAAGCTGTCACTCTTGGGTCCTTCGATACCACTTCTTTCGACGCCATTCTGGACCATGATACCAACGTGTTTTGTGGGTAACTTCTCTCTACACCCTCTTCGCCTTCGAGACTAACGGAAGGCGACATTAGATGCGCTCTCCCACGGAAACTTGTTCTCACTGGATATGGGTTCGCTCAAGGCAGCGAACAGTACGCCGGTCGTATGGACCGATGTCGAACAGGCTCCATACCCGTCCGGGTATCAGCCCGTGATGGCCCTGGCTCAAAACCACGTCCACTTCCTCAATGTCCCTGGTGTCCCTGCCGGATCTGCAGACATCTTTGTTATTCACTGTATGCATTGTAGTCTATATCGTGGTCCTCTGACTCATCCTTGATTGTATAATAGATTCATACTTCCAGCCTCAGTCCCAGGCTTATCCCCTTCCGGGTGACGGTACGTTCCCTGCTACGTACGGCCGTGCGACGTCATTCTTCCAGGACAGCGGAGTATGTATTAAATTCTGAATGTTTGTTCTCTATAGACTAATTTGTGTTCCAGGTCCAACAGGAATTTGCTTTCATTCCTCAAGACTCGTCCGCAGTCTACGTTATTAACGTCGAGGTAGTGGCACCCATTCCGTGATGTACTGCTTTGTTCCTCACAGAGCTTGCTCGTAGACCAACACCACCCAAAAGCTCGCCGGCCCAGCCATCAAAGACCCCAAGACTACTTACTTTGCCAGCACCAATTCCCTCGTTCAACTCTCTAGCAATGGCACTGTCTCTTTCCTCTCGTACCAAGAGGGTAACACGTCCGTGAATGCGGCAGCCTCTTGGTCGATTGTGAAGCCTCTCCTCGCTGCAGCCCCTCCATCCACTAGCAGTGCATCGGCTTCGGGCACCAAGACTGCTTCAGGTATCAGTTCGACTGGTACGAGCTCTGGATCAACTAGTGGGGCCCTTACTGCAAGTCCAATCCATGCTGGGCTCGTTCTCACTGCACTTCTCGGAGCAATGGTCTACGTCTTGTGAACTGTAAGGGTTTTCCTGGAGAAGGATTCTATTTTTGATACCATTTACACACATCGGACTGCGGATATTGATATTAGGACATTCTTGCTACTAATATACCGATTGACTGACTCTGTTTATTTTTGCCGGGTGCGCGAATTTGCGTGGTGGCAAAATGGTCTATTTCCTGCCTGTTTCGTTCACGATGCGGTGTCGGAGTGATGGATGCGCTGAATGCTTCTAACTTGAGCCTGATGTTGGTTGCTTGTGTGCTCTGAACGGCGGACCTTATGTCGGTGGAGACGCCAAATTTTGTCCCTAACGGAGGGTGTTACGGAGGGTGTTGAGATCAAGAAACCGTCGATCGACTGACTCGGAACTGATCATAATGATCCGGTAATGATCGGGTCCCGGAAGTAAAGTACGAGGTTGACCGAATAGTACTTCCCCACCCGGGAGCAACTTGTTTGTCGGACGAACTGCGACTTGGCTTCCACCACCACCAACTTGTTGAACCGTGCTTGCAAGACAACTTTCAAGTTGCCAGCCGATCGAGATATCGACGTGTTTTGGTTGTGCGCAATATCAAGTCTGTCGGACTCGAACAAGCGCGGATTCCGTCAGCTCAGGGTCGGGATCTAACTTTCCCATACGAAACACTCCCATTCTTCCATCATCCGTTCCCGTCCTCCACATCACTCACCATTGCCGTTACCCCTCCCATGTCTTTTAAGGAGAACTTCACACTATCATCTATTTCACTCGGCTCCGAGGACTGGGATCGCTCAGAGGGCGAGATCAACCCCTCGCGCGTGAATAGACAGGCAAACTCAACGCCTCGGAACTCGGTGGTATTCCCTGGTGATGGTGTGGAGGATACGCCTCGGCGAAGTCTTGGTGGACGCAAAGAGGGGAGATCGTTGAGCGAGTTGATGAAGTTGCATGCCGAAAAAGGGACGGACGTGAGTTTTACTGCTCAGGAAGCCTCTCGCGTAGCAGACGTTCTCAAGCAATGGGTGAGTCTATCACTTTCGTCCTCTACGCATTTTTCTTGCTCGCCCTTCGTCTATCCACCAATGTTCATGTTGGTTTCGTGGGGTTGCGCAGATAAATTCGGAAATGTCCCCGTATGAAGGAGAAGACGACTTCTTCTCTTACTCTCAGGATGACTCATCGTTGGGTTCAAAGCGATCTCCAAAGCCTCCAACGGAAATGAATAGCCGACCACGTGGGAAAAGCGAAACGTTAACCCTTGCCCAACCCAGATAGTCGGAGTCGCGTTCGGGTACTGTTACTCGAATCCTTCCCATCCATGTTATCATTTCTTTCGTGCTATCTTGGTGATGTCATTCGAGATACCCCAGTGGATGATCTAGATTTTCATGACAGCTCATGACCTGTATGACACTCATGACACTCATGACCAGTTTGCTTCTTTTAGTCTATTATTATTCATACAGGTGATGCCTTTGGATGTTGCAGGAGAGTGACTGTTTATTGTAACAACAGACTACAGTACATGATATTTGCAGAGGAGTTCTTGTGTGCTGGTGTAGACATTGTGTGGTGAATATCTTTGCTTCATACTGGATGAGCAGAGCTTGGTTTGGGGCCTTCAGCCCAAAGTGCCATGCAATGCATCTGGAAAAAAGGGGCCTGTAGTAATCCTAGTTGCTATGTAGTCTAAGCTCTGTAGTCATATGAGCCTGAATATATTTTGTAGAGAAATATCATGCAGGTGGTTGCTACAGAGCACTACATGGCAAAAGGTGTATTTCAAGTACTAAGTAGGACCAAAAGTCATGTGTAGAGAAAGACATGGATATGGGAGCACTGATATGTGCAGGGGTCTGATGTGGATCCTGAAGATGAGAATGATGAGATTGGTTGACCAATTTCAACCAATCACAACTTGAACCGAGTGACCTATTTTCCAAACTTTGCCTGGCCAAGATTGAAGCAACTTTTTAGCATCATCTGACATGTGTTGCAAATTTTGTAATCCTAGTTGCAATCCTACCATAGTACTCAGACATAGATGGAAGTGACTTGCCATAATGTCCTTCAAGTTGTAATTAATAACATGGCCCTCCAGGCACTATGGACCTGCAGACAATCTAGGTACAAGAACCAAGCATGCAGTTATCCAATCTATAAACAACTGGTAGTTGTGATGGCTTTGCTAGCTAGATGGCACTTGCAATGAGTGAGTCTCTGAGGGTAGATGATTTATTAGGCTTGTAGGCCTCAAGGAACTAGGGAAAGAACAAGAGAACTAGACTAGGGAACTAGATACTAACTAGATTGGCTACTTATACTATATAGATAGAGGCACAGACCGAGCAGTGCTTATTTATAGATACTATACTAGGATTACTAGGCTTGAGACTGGGAAACATGAGATATAAGGCAGTGCTAGAGGTGGAATAGCTATTGGTGAATAGGGAGAGCTGTGTGCCATGATGCACAGGAGGGGGCATGAGGTGGGCATGAGTTTGTGTGAGTCACATATGGAGAAAGTCCAGAGCGCATAGCCTAGATATGAAAAGCATGGGATAATCAAAAAGCTAGTGGTGAATGTTGGAGGAGAAAACTCACTTGACACTTCAATCAGGTGTTTTGGTTGGTATTCAGTCAATTTGACTGTTTCAGGTGTGGACAAGTGTTTCGTGTGTTGGCAAGTATTTTGTGTAGTTGACATGTATTTCGCTTATTTACCATGTGGGATTCCTTTTTGGTCGTGCACACACAACAGTTCTCTGTTAACCAGGCACAGCCACTGTTAGTCAGCAAGGTGGTCAGCAAGATGTCATGACTCAGTTAGTAAGCACAGCCACCGCCCGTCAGTCACACACACTGCAGTCGAACTCTCGAGATGACTGCAACACTGTAAGTTATACTACAATCTAACCACCACAATCCCTCTATCTATTTACACATAATGTGGGTTACACAAGGCAGGTTGCTTGAGGCAGCCTGGAAATTTACATACTATGATGTGTGCAGGACATACAAGGCGGGTTGCACAAGGTGGGTTACTTAAGCCAGCCTGGAAAGTATTGAGAATTTTTGATGCCTTCTTGAGAGTGTGTTGACCTTGGTAGGTGTCTGGTCCTTGTAGGAATTCCCCTCTGTGGCAGATGGGGTGGGTGAGCTTTATAGAGGGGAATTCCTGCAAGGACCAGACACCTACCAAGATCAACACACTCTCAAGAAGGCATCAAAAATTCTCAATACTTTCCTAGATGCACTCATCCAACATAGGCTGAGTTTAAAAACTAGGATGACAGGGGCCGAAGGCCTCTGCACCGGGTGAAATAAACTAGTAGTGGGCTTTGTGGGAAAGTGGGATCTAGAGAGCATAGAGGGAATGAGTAGTGAACTAGGATCTAAAGTGTAGCATATATATGCATGACTAGATTAGGTGACCAAGTGATGTCACAGTGTGACATGTAGCCATGTCTAGGATAATATGCTAGACAATGTCTAGGGTGTGACTATTGTGTGACTAGTATAACTGATTAGAAATCAGTTACTAGTGAAAGTGTAGTATCCAGGTTATAGGGGTTAATTGTGGTTATCTGGTGTTCTAGCTATAGGAAAAAGGAGGAAAAATAGGGGAATAATCTGGTGGATAGTAGCATCTGTTACAGGTATGGGGAACCCATGTGGGTTGTGGGTGGGGGTATGTGGTGGGTGTGGGTGTGGATATGGCTCCAGAATATCCACACCCATACCCATACCCTGCTCATAGGTTTGCTTACTTTAGGCCATAAGACTATGTATATGTATTGACAGCTGTGCATAATAACACTCAAACTCTAATGTCACAAGTAAAATTTATTTCATGTCACTGCCTATACCTTACACCTCTTCCTTCATGATGGTGGAAAATCCATTTGTTCTGGCTAAATGTATCTCAAAGCTGACAGACTGGGCAAGAGAGCAGCCTTTGAGGACATGCAGGCAGCTCCATGAAAATGCAAGGCAAAATCACCCAGGGAACCAACCAACTGCTCTACTAGTAAGAAGGCAAGAGAAGTAGTGGAAAGTACCACTTCTAATGCTGGCAGAGTGCCAACATCCTCATATGCCAGTGTCAATGAATCAGATGAGGACTCGGAGGCTGAACAGCCTTGTGCATCAAATATCAGCCATTGTGCTACAGTTCAAGATGAAGATACTAAGGATCCAGATGTCATCACTATTGATGACAATGATGAGATTGGCACAGGCAAAGAGACAGTTGAATAAGAGATGAGTTCATACCTTATTGGGTATGCATTGAAAACAATTAATCAGTTTCACAGATCAGCTTCAAAAGGAATGGGTCTCATCTGTCTACATATTCTTTGATCCCACACCTTGGATTATTGAGATTGATGGCTGCCATGCCCACGAATTCAAGTGTACAGCATGTGGTTGTAAAGCCACCATTTACTGGTTCCTTGACAAAAAGATGCAAGGTCAACAGGTAACATATGTAAGCATGTGAAACTTTGCTGGGGCACAGAAATACTGCAGATGGCAGACAAAGCAAAGGATGTTGGTGAGGTCCACACAAAACTCATAGACACATATCTGCACAATGGATCAATTATGACTGCTTTCGAGTAAAAAGGAAAGGGAAATTTTAATTACTCTCACCAGCAACACACATGGCAAAAGACCAGGTATGTCACTAAGTCCATCTGTAGCCTTTCTTGATGTAACACAATCCACCAGTTGTTGTAGGGCCAAACTGGTCCAATGGGTATGCAAGAGCCTGCAACCATATAGAATAGTCAACAATAGAGGGTTCCAGTCAGTCATGAAGACTGGTCGACTGGAATATTACCTACCTTCACATCAAACAGTCTCTTGTGACATGAACCTGGTGTTCACATGTGTTGCAATAGCAAGTATCTGGCATTGCCACATGGGATACAGGAATCTACTCTAGTGGACTTACCTTTGGAGTGGAAGGATTTCTCAAGAGATGATAGCAGTTCAGTATCAAGAGAGATCTTTTTAATTCAGATTCAGCAGAGTCTCAGGCTCATATACTGTTAGGTCATGTGACTATAAGTACATGTCCTTTCAACACTCCCCCTTGTCTAGTATACAGTAGATATATAGATATAAAAGTGAGAAGTATAAAGTAAAGAAACATTTGCACAGTCTAAGACGGCAAGTTGAATTCCAAACTGAGCTGGGAGCGAAACTCCTTGAACTTGACATGTCCAAGGTTCTTAGTGAACATATCCACAGGATTGTCAGTCCCTGGGATAAAGAGTAGCTCAACCTGCTTTCATAGCATCACAGCATCACATATAAAGTGGTAACAGATCTGGATGTGTTTGGATCATTTTTTAGTAACTGGGTTCTGTGCAATGAAGAGCAAACCTTGATTGTCACCACGAACAGGGATGGGGCCAAGGCAATAGCTGAGTTCTTCCATCATCTGATGAATCCAAATAGTCTGGCATGTACAGTTGCTCAAGACCATGTACTCAGCTTTTGTAGAAGACAGAGTGGTGGCCTTTGTAAGTGTGAGTTCCACAAGAACACACCATCTGTGAATTTCAGGTAGAAACCTGTTTGCAAGTGAGATATGACTTTGTCTTGTCCCCAATCAGAATTGGTGCAGGTGATAATGCCTTTACCAGATTTGCCTTGATATATAAAAGAATAATCTTGGGTTCCTAGTAGGTACTGGCAGATATATAGAGCTTGATTCAAATGCTCTTCTGATGGGTTGGCAGACATGTGGGCAAGTTGTGTGACTGCATATGAGATGTCAGGCCTGGTACCAATCAGAAGATACAGCAATAATCTGATCACCATTTGGAATCATGTCCAAAGTTCCAGTTGAATGGGTAGATCATTCTTTTCTGGGTAATAACCCTGAGGGAGAGGAATGTTGGTGATTTTTGCGTTAGTCATACCACATTGCTCTATGACTTTGTTAAGGTATTCTCACTGGTCTATCTTAATAGTTTGACTATCTTGACATATATTCATTCTTAGAAATTCACATGTTTCTCCTAAGTCACAACAGTCCCACTTTTCATGAAGGTGGCTTTAACCTTGTCTACAAAAGGTTTGTTTGGGCCACAGAAGATGGTGTTGTCTATGTAGATAATTGCTAGGACGAGCTTTTTGCCCTTGCAATAGATGAATAGGCCAGCATCTGTTTTAAGATGCATCAAGTCAAGTTCTTTCATGGATTTGTTGAGTTCATGCCACCAAGCTAATCCTGCTTGTTTTTAAGGCCATATAAGGTGCATAGTAATCTCAAGACCTTCCCTTTAAGATGAGGAAGCATAAAGCCTTCTGAGAAGTCCATGTAGAGTTCTTCGTTCAGTTTGCTGTATAGATAGGTGGATCGGACATTGAGACCAGTAATGTACCAGTTCTCTGTTGCTGAGAGGGTGAGCATACATTGCACTGTCTCAAAGCATATGACAGGAGAGAATAATTGATTGAAATCAATCCCTTCTACTTGGGAGAAGCCTTTAGCTACAAGATGGGCTTTCTTTCTTCCATTGGATTTAACATCAAAGATCCATCAATTTTTAATAATCTTCCTGTTTACAGGCTGGTCCACTATTTCATAGACCTTTTGATCCTTGAGTATTTGTAACTCATCGTGGCAGGCTTTACACCAGAGGATTTGCTTATCTTTGGGCAATGTCAGGATGTTGCAGTATGTCCATTCATGATAGTTCATGTTGGACTGTTCTGTTTCCAGCAGAAAGGCATGGCTGCAGAGGTATGAAACCAATGCATCTCCCCCTTCCCTGGTTATGCATTCAACGTCATCTTCTGACAGAGGTATACCACCAGGGACAACAGGTGAATCTGATGGTCCAGCCAGTGCTTTCCCAACAAGTCTGTGTCAGTCAGAGGTGTGTTCAATATCTCAAAGCTGCTTGAGCAGTTTGCAGTGCTTACCATATATATTTCCAGAATAGAAAGGGGTGCAGTGCTCTTGCTGTGGGTGCTGTGGGTGAGCAGGTGGGGGTGGTGGTGGATGGCGAGGAGGGGTAACTGGAGGTGGTGTAGGTGCCCTAGGGGGTACTGGGGCAGGAGGCAGAGGCAGAGGATTAGGCCTAGGTGCCTGGTAATGAGAATGGACAGTAGAAGAAGTAAATTCTGCATCTGACTCCAGGTCTGAAGGTGGAGAATCAGAGTCTGAAGACTTGTCATTATGAGAGTGAGAATGCAGCAGGTGGTTAACTGGCCAGTGTGGCTGAGCCTTAGAACACCTGGGGAAGAGGTGCTCATTAAATATGGTGTGGGCTGACATGTGTAGCATGTTATTAGGGCACATGAAGAGATAGTTTGAATCACTACTGGTAGATATACCTAGGTAGATCATCAATTACGATTTAGGCTGCAATTTGTCTTTGTGAGTCTTGACTGGTATGTGGACATATGCACCACAGCCAAAAACCTGAAGATGTGAGAAAGTAGGCTTTTCACCAGTGAGCATCTTGGATGGTGTCTTCCAGTTGAGCCAAGCTGAAGGGGTGTGGTTGTACACATGAAGTGTATGGTGAAACGACCAGAACCCACCTAAGGGTCTAGTGTTTGTAGTTGCAAGAGTACTAGGGAGGATGTTCTGGGAAAACTCCAAGAGAACAAGACTGGAGAGTCTTGTACTACTTGGCTATAGTATTTATACTACTAGTACATGCACACAGACTGTGCAGTGCTTATCTACAGTTGCTATACTTGTATTACTAGTTCTGAGACTGGGGAACATGAGGCAACATGAGTTGTGTGTTTATTGGAGGATAAGCATACCTGTGTGGGCATGTGTTGGATAGGGGGCATGAGGCGCGCATGAGGCGTGTCGCATGTTATTCTAGAGCGCGTCATTGCAAGATCAATATCATGGGAGAAAGTTGGGCTTTGTGGGAAAGTAAGCGAGAGAATGAACATAGGGGCTATTGGAGTATTCTGTGGATTGTGAGTGAATGAGCGTCTGGAAAAATAAGGAAAAATAGGGGAAAAATAGGGGCGTTTGTAACACTACCCCCCTCCTACAATCAAGCATCCTGATTGATCAAGGACTCGTCAAACGGCCACTGCATAGCAGCGTGCCAAGAATGTAGTGTTTGCTGTTGCTCAGCATCAGCCAATAAAGTGGGAGGCCAAAAGAAAGTGAAGGGACGCGGATTGTCCCAGGACCAAGCGCCATGTGGCCAGCCACTTTCATCAAAGTCCTCAGAGAAATCCCGTGCATAATCTGCATCTCCCCAAGCATCACCCTGATCCGATTCAGGGGGAGTGTCAAGGTCAGGAACAGTGCTCTGGTCCGATCCCCATAGGGAATGCGTGTTGTGCATAGTAAACACCTCACTGTTATTTTCATAGACCATATTCCAGTGGTCAGGGAAACCATGGTCCCAAGAAGGGCCAGGTGCACCAGCTCAATTGCTGGTAGGATCACCGGTGTTGTCAATAAAGTCATCCAGATAATGAATGACGTCACGATTTTCATCATAAAAAGCGCGGATTTCCGCGGGATCACTGAAACATGTGGGGCGGCAAGGTAACAAGCCGGGCATATTAATAACCCATTTAAGGCAGTGTGGGTTCACATAGGTAAGGGCGCAATAGAAGAGAGCAAGGGAAGTGGCGAATGACAACATTGTGGGAGCAAGGCTCAACCGGAAGTATGGATATAAGCACGTTGTTAACCCTGACACACCCCAGGGGTTCAATCAACATCAAGTCGATCAAAAGGAAGACGATTTTCTGGTACTTCAGGTATAGGCTTGCCGCAATGCTTGAATAGGTCAAAGAATTCAAATGTTGTCATCCGGAGCCGTCGAGGCGCATTTGGATGTGCATTATGGAATTCGTTAATAGCTGTCTTGGCATTAGACAGATTAGATTCAGGTTCCCATGTGTGATCGTCTTCCATATATCCTTGCCAATGGACAAGGAATTCAAGGCGGCGACCTTTCCATCTAGAGTCAGCAATATAGTCGACTTCAAATTCAACATCTCGTTCCTCTGTGACCTCTACTGGACCAGGGCGGAATGTGGGTTGACCATCAAGACGTTCTTTATAAGGTTTGACACGAGAGATATTCACAACCGGATGAATTCTCATAGTACGCGGCAAGCGAAGCTTTACTGCATTAGGCCTGATTAGATCTGTAATCTCATAGGGTCCTAACCATTTCTCGGAGAGTTTCTTTGAAGCGCGTGTCAATTTCAAATGTTTGGTTGATAACCAAACTTTATCGGATATGGAGTAGCTAGGCACAGCAGATCTATGTTTATCGGCTTGTGCTTTCATACGATCCTGTGCAGCAGCAAGATTAGCTTTTGTTTGATCAATGGTTTGAGCGATATCTGTTATAAACTGCTCAGCAGCAGGTGCTTTCATAATATGTTGCTCGAAACCAATGTGTGGTTCATATGTACGGGTAACAGAAAAAGGGGTTTTCTGTGTAGAAGCTTGTCGCTTCGAGTTGTAAGAGAATTGTGCAAGTGGTAACCAATTAGCCCATTCGGTCTGCTTTTCGGAAGTAAAGAGACGAAGGTATTGCTGCAAGTCTCTGTTCATTCATTCTGTCTGTCCATCAGTCTGAGGATGGAACGTGGTAGACAATTTAGGTTGTATGCCTAGTCGTTTACACAAGTCTTGCATCACCTGTGAAGCAAACTGTGGTCCACGATCAGATATGATTGTTTTCGGCAATCCATGTTGTTTCCAAACATGGGTCATATATAGCTTAGCGGTTTCCAAAGCTGATATGGCTTTATTGCAAGGGATGAATTTGACTTCTTTGGAGAATCGATCAACAACCACTAGGATTGAATCGAATCCATTGCAAAGGGGAAGGTCGGTAGTGAAATCTACTGAGAGATCTTGCCACGGTCCTTCTGGTATAGGCAGGGGTTGTAGCTTTCCTGCGGGTGCAATGTTTTGTCCTTTGAATCTGGCACAGCGATCACAGCGTGAGACATAGTCCTTGACTAATGTACTCAGGCCGGGCCAAGTATAACTTCGTTGAATCAATTCTAATGTCTTTTCAGCTCCAGGGTGTCCTGCGAGTGGGGTATCATGGTGTAGGCGTAGTATTTCCATACGAAGATCGTCGACATCTGGTACGAAGATCTTGTTATTTTCGTCTGCTAGCAAATCTTCTTGCTCCATACAGACTTGATTTTCCTTGTATAGCTTTGTGATATCGGTTTCTTTTAATCTAAAGGTAGCGTCTCTGATCCGATCTCGAATGGTGTCGGCATCAGTTGATAGGCGCACAGTGGTGCAGATTTGTTCTGGAGGTATGACCAATACTCCTTTATTGTCATCCTCTTTTCCTTCGGCATGATCTTCTCGTCGAGAGAGGGCATCTGCCTTTCCCATAGAAGTTCCTGGTTTGTGTAGCCATTTAAAGTGAAACCGTGATAGATATTGAGCCCATCGGGCTTGGCGACGATTTCTTTATCTGCAATAGGATAGTTGCGTTCTTCTGGTGACATGGAGTGGGAGGAATAAGCGACTGGATGCCATTTGCCATCAATCTCTATAGAGAGCACAGCTCCTGTGGCAAAGTCTGAGGCATCAGATTCTAGTCGAAATGTTTTATCATTATCCGGGAATGCAAGGATAGGTGCAGTAGTGAATTTCTTTTTTAGCATGTCAAATGCGGATTGTTGTGAGTCAGTCCACTTGAATGGGGTATCTTTCTTGGTTAAGTCATTGAGAGGACGAGCGACTTGTGCGTAGTCTTCAATGAATCGTCGGTAAAAGTTAGCTAGACCAAGAAAACTGCGAACTTGTCGGACAGTTGTTGGTGTAGGCCAATCAAGAACTGCTTTTACTTTGTCTTCGTCCATTCGGATTCCGTTAGGGGTTATAGTCATTCCGAGGAATTCAACTTCTTTGACGCGAAAGGAACATTTCTCTGGTTTAACAAAGAGATCATTTTCTTCTAATCGGCGTAGTACTTCAAGTACGATCCGATCGTGTTCCTTTTGATTATCTGTTTTTGTGAAGATCATAAGATCATCAATATAGACAACACAGACATTATCCATGTCCGAGAATATGTCGTTCATCATTGTTTGAAAGGTAGCCGGAGAGTTGCATAGGCCAAAGAACATCACTAATGGTTCAAAGGCTCCTCGATGGCAAACGAAGGCTGCTTTCCATTCGTCTCCTTCTTTGATGCGTACATTATTGTATCCCCAGCGGAGATCCATTTTTGTGAATAGTTTAGCTCCTTTTAGCTTGTCCACAAGCTGGGATATAAGCGGTAATGGATAGTTATTGTTAATCGTATGTTCATTAAGATATCGGTAATCTTGAACCATACGTTTCTTTCCATCCTTCTTTGGAACAAAGAAGACAGGAGAAGTTTGAGGTGACTTGGAGGGTCTAATGTAGCCCTTGCGGAGTTGATCATCTATGAAGTCACTAACTTCTTGTTGTTCTATCGGAGATAGGGGTATTAATCGTCCTTTCTTTGGTTTGAAGGTTTCTTTAAGATCAATAGCATGATCCCAATGTTTTCTAATCGGCATTCGCTCAGATTCTTTCTTTGCGAAGACATGAAGATATTTATGATATTCTTTAGGGACTAGTTCTTCAGCTTTGGGATCTGTTTTTAGTTTTGGATCTAACTTGGCAGCATTGATCTGTACAAGTTGATCGCGCTCTTCTTTCTCGATAGTCCTTAGGAAAGAGCTTCTAGATTTATTTCGACAAGAGTCAGGGCAACGCGTCATATTGATGGTTCCTGTTTCCCAATTGATTTCTGGGTTGTGGCATTTGAGCCATGTATAACCGAGAATCATTTGATGTTTGCCTAAGTCAGTTACTTCAGCAATCATCTTTTCTTGATGACCGAGATAGTTGATCATAAGCTCGGCATAATGTGTTATGCTTCTGGCTGTGTTATGTGTTCCATCCACATTGGATACCGGGATTGGGCGATCTAGGGGTTTAAGCAGAATGTGATTTTTATTAACCCAATCTTTGTCAATGAAAGTTGTGTTAGCCCCTGAGTCTAACAAAGCGAGGGTGTTAATTGAATGTCTGGCATTCAGATTAATAGAAATAGGTAAAATAAGTTCCTTGGTATGGTTGCCTTGGATCTTAGCAATCTCGGGTGTAGGAAGCATTTCTTCTATGTCTGCATCAGACAAGAAAGAATACATGTGTTGGATATCAATGCGTTTCTGTTCAGTAGTAGATGGAGTTGTGTGTAGCAAGTTTACTTCGACAACTTCTGGAAGAATTTTCTGGTCTGGGTTTTCTAGTTCCTTAATAGAGGAATGAAGCACCGGTATGAAGTTCCGGCCAAGCTCCGAATCAATCGAAGACCCCTCTAGACATGAGTAGATAGGAGATGAGTTTACAATTTCGGAACTTGTGAATCGAGATGCAACTTGCTTGCCCAGTTCTTTCAAGTTGCTTTGCCTTTTCCCTTAGAGTCAGATGGCATTGATTGGAAAAGCGAGCGAACTTCATCAAAGGTCATTCCTTGACAAGCACGGGGTAGAGATTCTTGGATCTGGTCCCATGATTCAGCTGGTTCGGCTGTAGTAGCACGAATAGCTCTTCCTTTACTGCATGTTGGTTTGTGTTGTCCTCTGGACCAATTGCAATGTCCACAACGTGAGGAGGGTTTCCTACAATCTTTAGCGAAATGTCCAGTGCTTCCACAGTTGAAGCAAGTGGACCCTGATGATCCTGACGATCCTCCTGAGGATCGTTGTTTCGGTTTGCGAGACCTGGTAAAGTTTAGATCTAGATGGTCATCATCTTCTTCGTTAATGAGACCGATGTTCATTGGGTCACCATAGCGTGACTTCTTTTCTGATCATCCAAGGATAAGTCCGATGGATTCTTGGAGAGATCCGATCTCGGATACTATTTCAACATAAGGACCAATGTCCGTTTGTCTCTTCTTTTCTTTGGTGATCTGTACCAGAATAGAAGGTCTCATAGCCTTCTCGAGTATAGCACAGGCATGTGCTCCATCAACTCCTGCCATATTGTATAGAGACTTGAAATTAGTGATGAAGGGTCTGGTCTTAAGGTCTCCTTGATGGAATTTATTAAGTTCCATAAGAGCCCAGTCTTTCTGATTGGCATGTCTGAAGAACTTGGGTAATTCTTCTTCAAGGTTTCGCCATAGATAGATAGGTCCTCGAGCTAGTCGAGTTTCAGCAAACTTTCCTGCAGTAGGTCCTTTGAGTCGGGATAGGACTGCTTGGACGGCAGTGTAGGATCCTGGTGGTATAGCAGTGGCATTCAAGCGTAGCCATGCTTGTATCTTAGCCCACCATTCATCGAACTTGGCGCGACTTCCGTCATAGTCTCCTGGATCTGCAAAGATCTCGACCTTTTGGGTATATCCTTTAGTAGTGCCGGTAGATCCGGCAGCGGCCCTAGTGTTGGCGGCTTCTAGATCAGACAATTGATCTCGGAGATCATTGTTGTCTGTTTCAAGGGTAGTGACTTTCGCTCTGAGGCGAATAGTTTCAGTACCAAGATTATCACAAGCGGTAAGAGTAGCAGAGAGCATATTGACGATTGAGTCCCATCTTTCTTGTGTGGAAGACATACTAGTTTGAGAAAGAGTGTTTCGTAACTCGGCAAATAGATCGGCGATTGCGGACATATTGATTCAAGCGGGATAGTTAAAGTTTTCTTCTGATTCAGGAATGGAGTCTGAGTGATCAGCTAAAGCAGCTTCTTCTGCTTGTAGTTCGTTTACTAGTTCAGTGCGGGCTGCTGCTGGATGTAATGCAGAGCCTGATGGTGTACCAAAGGTAAAGTGATATCGTTGTCCTGGAACTCTGAAAGGTTGGTTGTTAGGAGCAGGAACCCTTATTGGTTCTCCTATTGGTGGCAATGGAAGTCCTGCTTCGGCAGCGGCTTCTTGTTCAGCTAATGCGGCTTCTTGAGCGGCACGAATACGTTGCTGGTTAATGAACTGGAGATGAAGGGTTCTTCTTCTCTGTGCGAAGTTCCTTCCTCTGTTTACTCTTTCAAGGTGTCTTACTTGTTCCTGATTTCTAGGCTCAGGGTTCTCAGCACGTGGTACGATGTTTTCAGGGGTTTCGTTTATTTCGACAATAGAGTATGTCCTGCTAATATGGATGGTAACGAAGAGGTGTCCTAAGAGCTGTGTGGGGTCGGAGTGTACTAGGGCGATAACCAGTAGTACTGTCAGGAATGCGGTACCAGCGAGGTAGGTCAGGCAGATGAGGAATAGGGGTAGGAGATCT
>JBBPNA010000072.1:0-96723 GCA_038090555.1 Boletus subcaerulescens | reverse complement strand
GCGGTTTCGCCCATCCCGTCGTACTCCTAGCACAATCCATTCATGTAACTACGTCTATACTCGTTTACATTCTTTCCTCCCCTCACTTCAGGTTCATTGAAAGCAAACTAAGTTCGACACGCACAGAACAGTACGAATGACACTGAGTTGTTTTTTGAAGTAGTGTAGACGAGCGTCCATAACAGTTCAGTCGGAGATCCATAATATTCAAGGTCCACTCTCTATCCGCCATCACCGCTCCTTCGCCTCCGTAGCATCTCCTCGATCCTCTGCAATTCCACTTGATACTCGTTCGCCAGCTTCGATGTCTTGTCCTGGGCCTCTTGCAGCTCCGCCTTGGCAGACTGAACTTCATCTTGCAGTTCTTCCTGCGCCTCCTCTTCTCCATCCCGCTCGGCTTCCGCCAGCTCCTCCATCAACGCGTCCAGCTTCTTCTGCCGTTGAGCCACGAGTTCCAACATGAGCTCGCGTATCTGCCTGTATACGGATGTCTGCATGACATCCACACCACCTCCCAACTCCCGCTGGATTCGAAGAGTTACGCGAGGCTTATCAACAAGATTCCGGATGATCCCGAGCGCGGACTCGTGTGTATTGTCGTGGCGCATCATCTTGGCGCCCTTTTCAAGGACTGGTTTAAAAAAGATGTCCTTGGTTGCGAGTTCTTGGTCTCTGGAAGTGCCGACTTCCGGGGTGACGGTGTCCCACATGCTGGTGACGAGGAGGACGTTGGGGTAAGTCTCTTCGCCGCAGAGTTCTTGGAACATTCTGAAACTCTGTTGAGATGAACCAGATACCTTCACGTCAGATATTCTCTGCATATAAATGACACCCGTAAAGTGTATCCCTGCCCTGTAGCTATCGTTGCGGTAGCATCGTTAGTTCGACCACCAGTGAGTCAAATAAACGCTTACCTAGTGACAAAGGATGCAGCTATAATCTTCCATATATCGCTATCCGCCAGGGTAGTGTCGCCAAAACCCGGCGTATCGATCAAAACCACCTCTCTTTCGCCCACGTTAAAACGATTCGATGCTTGTACTTCTGAAGTGCAACTCTCCAGTCCTCGCCCTACGCCAAGTGACGACTCCGATACCAAGTTGACGAACTGTAAGCACGTTGCAAGTTAGTGGCTTGTCAGCTTGGTCGACTGGTCGACGGACCGTCGTTTTTCCACTCCCGGTTAGACCCAGCACCCTGATGTCACTATAAGAATCGCAGTGCGCTAGGAAATGGAATGGCCACATACGCAATGTAGATGGGCTTTGGAGCATTAACCTGAGGTACAGATGGCATCAATGTACCCGCTGCGGGTGCCGACTCCTCGTCATGGTCTGTCAACCTCACGCGCCCCCGTTTTCGTGCGCCCGTGCAAGTAGAAAGGCTACGGACAGTAGCTGAAAGATGTTGGCCCATGGTCGATTGGTATGGTCGTTGAATGTGGAAAGGGGTGAAGTTGAATGAGATACTTGGGAGTCGCTCACAGGACGCGTGTTAACAGCGCTGTCGCACATCATATTATTGGCTCACATGTTGAAGCGTGGATTCAATGAATCAGACCCAATCGCGTGGTGAGCCTCGAGGTCATCCAGAGATCACAGCGGGATCTCCTGCACAGGCTCTTCATGTTCTCCTAGAAGGTGCGTAGTCAGACGGCCCAGATTCAGGTATGTACAAAGTGTGGAGCTGACCTTCCTTACTCGAGTTAATGAACCGTCTGATCAAGGTCTAGGAGTGCAATCACAAATCACTCAACGGCGAGCAAACATCCGCAGTACCGGGCTATGTCCGACCCGGAAGCCAAAGGGTTCGCGTTACCAAATCCCCGAAATACAAACATGAACGCTTTGCCTCCTTTGGTTGTACTTACCGTTACCCACAATGAGGGTACCCTGGAAATTGCCCCTTATCTCGTGCGTGCGGCGCGGGAAGTGAAATCAGGGCGGGAGGGTTCTGTTCCATAGGCCATAATGCTGTAAATGGAAGGTCTGGACGCCGATCAGAATGGAGTCCAGCCCACCGAAACTGCGCACGCCACGGCGTGGTGCACCATGGTGACCACACAAGAGCGACTCCTGGTATTGCGAGGCATGAACAGGTGCCACGACGACTAGAGCTATCGCCGATTGTCACACGACGAGTCAACGTTAGTCTGTCCACATAATACGAATCGCGCGCACCCAAGGCTTGACAAAATAAATACCACACCTGTCGTGATTTCAAAATAGTGCGGAAACCTCGTGGAGAAACTCGTGGCCAATCAGAGCACAGAAGATGGGTGGAAACAACGCCCTACCCACCCGGAACCACGCCTGCATTCTACAGGATGGCACAGGACGCGTTTGCGACGACGTCTGATGATAAAAGAGCTGCTCAGACTTGCTGCTCAGCCTTAATCGTAGTCACTCGGAGTCCCAGGGGTTAGGTTCCATCACCGTCGACGCATCCCGTAACCCGTATTGCGATATTAATGGCTCCACGAGAGGACAGGATGAGAGTTGCGTGCGTCAGTTCTTGCTCTTGACTGTGCCCCTCTGAGTTTCAGTCCATAGTATCATGGGAGCGACTGGCAGTGGAAAATCAACCGTAAGTGATTTCGTCCAACGAAACAGGGTAGAATACCGAGAAGCCATTGTCAGTTTGTTAATCTTGCAAGTGGGTCCAACTTGGCCGTCAGCGACTCGCTGGAGAGCTGCACCGTCGACGTGGAAACGTCCACGTTTTTCCTCGATGGGCGCACCGTCACCTTGGTCGATACGCCTGGATTTGACGACACCACGCGAAGCGACACCGACGTCCTCAAGTCAATTACAAACTACCTCTCCGACTCGTAAGCATCCACATATTCACACGGCTACAGAATGATAATCATACCTCTTCGTGCAGATATAGCCAAGGAGCCAGACTCGCCGGCGTGATCTACATGCACCGCATCACCGACAACAAGATGGGTGGTCCATCGAGGAGAAATTTTCACATCTTTCGCAATCTCTGCGGGGACGCTAATCTACAAAACGTCCTCCTCGTGACCAACATGTGGTCCAAGGTGGACCCCGACGAAGGAGAGGCGAGAGAACGCGAGCTCGCGACCAAGGACAAATTTTTCAAGCCCGCGCTTGATAGGGGGGCTCGGATGCTTCGCCACGACGGTTCACAGGAGTCTTCATATGCGATCCTGCGCCACTTGGTCGGTCTGGAACCCTCGACGCTTCTTGTCCAAGACGAGATGGTGAACCAGGAAAAAGACATCGCCCATACCACCGTCGGCGCAGACATTATGCGCGATGTGAAGGAACAGGGTGAACGTCATGCGGAAGCACTGGAAGATTTGTGTATAGGAATAGAGGCCGCAAGACTCGCAGAAGACGAAGAGACCAGGGAGATACTCCAGGAAGAGGCTAGGAAAGCGCGAGAGAAGGTGGAGCAGATTCGCAGCGACCTCGAGCGGATGGTCACGAACTTTGCAATGGAGAATTCGCGGCTCGAGAACGAGAATCGGCGGTATAAGAAGGATTCCAGGAAACAGAAGGCGGATGCTGATCACAAAGCACAATTGTTCGAGCAAGAACGTAGGGCTCGTGAACTTGCAGAAACCGCGAGAAAGCGAGCTGAGGCGCAGCTAGCCGCCGAACGTGAGTCGCGGGAACGCGAAAAGAATGAACGCGAGGAGCGGGAACGCGAAAGACGGGAGCGAGAGGGGAAAGAACGCGACAGACAGGAACGCGAAAGACGGGAGCGAGAGAGGAAAGAACGCGAGGAGCAGGAACACAAAAGACGGGAGCGAGAGAGGAAGGAACGCGAGGAGCAGGCACGCGAAAGACGGGAGCGAGAGAGGAAAGAACGCGACAGACAGGAACGCGAAAGACAGGAGCGGGAAAAGAAAGAGCGCGAGAGGCAGGAAAAGGAGAAATCTGACTCTTCTATCTGTCTCATACAGTAGAGAGTGCGTGCTTTCGTGTTCTTGAGAGTACCATGACTATCGCACGCAATGGGACTGTTGTTGTTGGTTAATGGTTTGACCCATGAGTCCGAGTTGAACGTCGAGCCGTCGGACTACCCGTAAATTTTGCGTACATGGCAAGTCAGAACTTACCCCTAGGTCATCTCTGGTAATAGCGGTATGTATCTAAAAATTAGATGGTCAGTGGTGTGCGGTTAGACTCTGGAATCGAGTGCTGGTACCTGGACCAGTCTTGTAGCTCCATCTTTTGCTAATAAACCGGTCTCGGGTACTTGCTCTATCATGAGAGTACCAGGCTACTGTCAATCAACTTCGTCTCCCATGCAAACGCAGATTGTTGTAGACTTTGAAATGAGCAAGTTTGTCAACCGCAGCGGAATGAAGTTACTGTAGCCCGATTGAGATGGAGGATGATATCAGTCACGGAGAAAAGAGATGGATTACATGGAACTGAATTTCTACTTTACAGCACCAGATCTACGAATGGCTCCAAGTGTGGTATTGGGGCCCGCATATCCAAGAAACTCGATTGTTGCAAGCGGGAACCCTAGAGTGGATAAAACTGTCCTCGGGACGACGACGAACCAGCGTCCGACAAGTGTCAAAAAGCGGCACCAGTGGCACAAGGCTTTGTGACCATCTGATCGTCTCGAGCTACTCTGCCTCAACACCTTCTTCTTCCTCTGAAAGAAGCCTTTCGACCTCCAATGCAGCCATACACCCACTGCCTGCACTGGTGATCGCCTGTCTGTATCGCTTGTCCTGCACGTCACCTGCCGCAAAGACACCCTTGATGCTAGTTTGTGTTGTGCCGGGTACGGTGATGATGTAGCCGTCTTCGTCTGTGTGCAGTTGATTACGGACGAGAGTGGTGGCGGGTTCGTGTCCAATGGCATAGAAAAGACCATTGACGGGAAGGTCTTTTTCTTCGCCTGTGAATACGTTCTTGAGGCGCAGATTGTTAAGAAGGTCGCCGTCTCCCTGGCACTCTGTAGCGACCGTGTGCCAAAGAACGGTCTACACCACGGGGAGAATAGATCAAACAAGGCTACGATCAGTATAACAGTGATGAGTCCGGCTAAGCGTACGTACAATCTTTGGGTTGTTCATCAGACGTTTGGCCATGATTTTGGAAGCACGGAGTTCTCCTCTGCGCACGAGGACGTAGACGTGGGAACCGTACTTTGTGAGGTCTGAGAAGGGGAATGAAGTGAGGATATTGCTGAGAGAAAGAGCAATGCTTTCCACTTACAGGTCGCTTCCTCCGCCGCAGAGTCACCGCCTCCTATGACGGCTAGGGGCTTGTTTCTGTTCACAATATGATGTGAGCGCCCAAACTATAGCATCTTCTAGAGTGCCAGAAAGTTCACCTAAATATCGGAACGGCACCATCACAGACGGCACAGGCGCTAATTCCGCTTTGCCAGTACATGTCCTCACCCTTGAGCCCAAGGCGTTTTGCGCTTGCACCCGTTGCGATGATAACAGCATCTGCGGTCTCGGGTTCCTCGTCTTCTTGGCCTTCGCGCCAATACCGGAATGGACGCGCGGACAAGTCGATTTTGGACACGGTTTCCGTGATGACTTGCGTTCCGAACCGTATCGACTGCTCACGGAATTTGTCCATCAGTTCGGGACCCATAATCCCTTTGGGGAAACCGGGATAATTCTCGACTAGAATGGAAAAAGGGAATAAAAATGAGCGGAGCTAAGATGGAACAAGCGCGCACTTTCGGTCGTCGTGGTAAGCTGACCACCAGCCGCAAAACCGTTTGCCATGAAACCCTCGAAGAGGACGGGGTTGAGGTTGGCACGAGCAAGGTAGACAGCGGCTGTGTGCCCTGCAGGACCAGAACCGATGATGACCTGGGCATACAGACATTAGCGGATGTATACTCTCCCATACACGGTTCTACATTCTAAGGAGGAGACGTACAACTTTAGAGTGTGTCTTTGTGCTTTTGTGCACAGATCCGTTTGTGAGAGGTGCCATGTGGGTCACTTTTCGAACTTGAGGAGGGTCTTGCTTGAGCGAAAACAAGGATGCAGATAGTGCTGGAAACAAGGAAGCCCGGAGGGCTTTTGTAAGTGCACGGGTGCGAGAGAACAGGATGGTGGAGGCTATGAAAGATCTGTGAAGTGATGACACGGAAACAAGATGATTTCAAGTCACGTGATTAAAATTACAGTTACAAATATGGTCACGAGATATCTTATCAAGCACACAAGCGCTGTCAAAACCCTTACGAACCAATCCATGGACGAGCATGTGATCTGGGAATGTTCAAGCGCATCAAACCCTTTGACATTCCCTACGACGGCGTTCCCAAACACCCGGTGTTCCTCCCAAACGTCGCCGCAGCTCAATCTCCAAACTGGGAAATGATCTGGACTCGCTCATTGGTCGTGAGAGCCATAAGAAGTACTGGTACTCACCTTCGGGAAGTTTCGGTATAGTAATGAGCGGAACAAATTGTCACCAAATATGATTTCCATCCGAATTTCGTCAACGCCGCGTCTGGGGAATTTCGAGGAAGATAGTCGACTATGGCACTCTTCCACCTCCTCGCATCGATCCTACCGACATGTAGATGAAACAAGGAATATATAATGCTCCCAGTGCATTTCTGGCGTGCTCCGATGGACCGACGAACACACTTCCACGACGGATTTCAGGTTCAGGCAAATCTCATGCACCCCCGCGAGACGAACAACCGCTGTCGATTTCCGCTAGGTACCATCAGTAATCAACATCAATAACGATAGCGGCGCGAAAGCCACGTATGTCGCGCCCGGAAACGGTCATGGTGGTAACCTCCTTATAAATCCACTGTGTTGTAATGATCAATACGAGCCCTTGGGGAAACAATACTGTCTCTGACGCATCCTCGCAAACCATCTTATCGTGAGCATGTTTCACCATCTCACATCTGATATAATTTCTTTTCCGCATTAGATGCGTCTTGCCCATCCGTGCGAGTCCTTATCAGATATTGTTTTTCAGCTTTCTGTATGATGGTCCTGCAGGAAGACTAGCGGTAGTGAGCGCTCATACGGATGTGGTGCTCGGCTCGTATGAGCAAAGGGACAAACCCAAAAATCGAGTCCTCAAAGTACCTTGGATCCCAGGACGAGACGGTAGCTATCAGAAGCAAGCGTGAACATCGAGAAAGTTGAAGGCATCACACTTGTCGTATGCGGGGTCATGCTTACTTTTATCGCGCAACAGAAACGTCGACAGAGCAAAAATTCCACTGCAATACCATGATCAACATGCTCATCTGTTACCTGAGGTGCTACGCGTTTAACAATATAGAGCGTGTGTACATTGTCCAGAATATCAGCCAGCAAGACGATCTCTTGAAGTTGTGCAGTACAACCCGCCTGTAGTCCATTGCGCATCGACCCATCGATGTAGCCTAACCATGAGGGCACACTGAACCGTCTGAGTCTCTGCCAATTGGTACCATACACGCGGAGTGAGGTGAGGGTTCAGCAACTGAGGCAACGTCATCGTCATTGTTCGACGACGGTGATTGCACGACGTCCACGTGGGAGTTGGAAAGCGGTACATGGAGATTTCAGCCAACTCGCTGCGGACCGAGGTGTAGGAAGCGCTGAGATGGTTGTATAGGCAACATCAAGGTCGGATGAAGAAAAGCTCGGCGTGGTGATAATGCTTTCCGTCTCGGGAGCCGGAGTAGGTGGTGGGAGGTGTGATGGTAGTGGCCCGCTGAGCAGGGTGATATGGACGGGGTGAACTCATTCATCAAATACAACAGATCGCTCCACGCCTGATTGGGTCCGGTATCCTAATCTTGCAAGGAAATCGTGGATCGGTGATTGATCGAGGTTATACACCGTGATGCGTATCACCTGCTAGAAGAGCGGTCCATTCTCTCCCCATTGGTGTGTCAACGTCAGGTATCGGAAGTACTGTCGCACTTCCCGCTTGATCCGGACGTAGTTGACCTGTATCGTCATCGATGATACAAGTTTTGGACGACTGGCAGGGATTTGCACCTGCTCAGCCGTGTCGTGGAGACGACCGGTGGTCGTGTTGATGAGCACACGTGGCGAATGACGTATAGCCCATTGAATAATTTTGCGAATCGTCGCTCGTGTGCTTGATGGGCTAATGTACTGGTCACGGTGTGCCGCCAAATAATGTGAGCAAGCCATCTTTATCGGGGTAAGAGGATACAACTCACGTGCGTGCGGATCGGATCGTCGTAGTCACTCCCTTGTGTAAAGCTGCATGCTTCATCTCGTAGCCCCATGGAGACAATGGATTGAGCGTGATCACAAGAATGACCTGCACAGGGGGAAAATAAGTGTACCTGGTTTGCATCGTCTAAAGTCTGTCTCCATGATCCAGTTGCTAGTGCCTTGCTTCGCTTGATGAGAGACGATGCAGTCAAATAGTGGGAGATGGCCTTGTCATATCGCTGGGCGTCCACTGCCGTATCGCGAGACACTACGGTTCCTCAGAACGTAGGGTGAAGTCTGACGACGTGACCCAAAACGTGACGGTACGTTTTGTAGAGTATGCGATGAATTTCCGGTGCTTTGGTAGGGCAGTGCTACCGAGGACTGGCCATTTCGCGACTGCTGACCCGTTGGATGCGTCGAATTGCTCGACTAGGCCATCGTTGCTGTCCCAGACTCGAACGCTGGGAGTAGCTGTCGCGAGTCGGCCGAGTCGGTCTTTTGTACTTGTTTGCGAGCCGCGACATCCGACAGAGTGGCTGTGGCAGATGCTTGTCCTGGATCTGCTTTGACGCCGCAACTACGACTCAAATGTGAGAGCAACATGGCGCCAAAGCCGGTCAATCCAGTGATCGTATTGGCTGCTACGATCACAAACATGACAAGAACTTCATCGATCTATGTCTACAATGAGAGATTTAGTTTTCTGGAAAAAAATGATGCAGCGATCCAAGCCGCAACTGCATCGACTGTAGAAAGGGGCGCAAGAGAGAAGACCTAGTAGAGCGTCATGTGGGGAATACTCGCCCACGACGACCGGTCACTTCCAACGCTGAGAAAAAGCTCAGTAAGGCAACCCTCGCAGCGGACTCGCGCGAGGAAGAATGTTGTGCTTGTTGAGCAAATGAGTCGGAGTTAGCTGCATAAATTACGAACGACGGCCGTTGGAGGGCAGAAATGTGAAATGTGAAATAAAGTTAGTGGTTGGGAGGCCCGAGTGTGGTCGTCATCGATATACTCGGCTACGATTGAAGTGGTACCGATCATCGATGGAATGATCGTTCCTCGTCATTTGTATTTCCCTGATGAATTTCTAAGCATCATGCGAGAGGGAAGGAGGAAGACCTGACTATAGATTTCACTTACTCCTGCCCAGTATGTGGGCCCAGGAGCCAATGCTGCAACTAAGAGTTCTTGAGTTGCAACGGAGCGCACTCCTACCTCAGCCTACAGTGCCACAGAACACTCGGAGCACTTTCAGCCACTCGTCGACTCAAATATTGACCTCGATCACCCAAAAACAATCATTAACGAAACGCGTGCGCACGTTGAACCAAGAGTCGACCACACTCAGCGTCTGGAGAACTCGGAAAGAAACGTAATGAATTAGAGATTCTTCATCTAACTTACCGGAAATCATGGAATCTAGGCTGTATGATACATACTCTTGAGGCGCTTGCGCACATCCTCTCCTGCAATAATGGAGCTGGAAGGCGTTAGATCTCTGCGCTTGAGACGTAAGGAATCGATCGATACGCACCTCCGTGGCACTTGCTAAAAGCTGAGGGGACACGACATGCACCCGGGCCGCAATTCAACGGAAGATTCTGTGTCGTGAGCAAGAAACAAACTTGTACACTTTGCGGATTTGATGGAGGCCCTTTCCTCGAATCCTCGCTGATATTAGAATCATATCCAGTCGTCCGTGGGTTTTCGGGTCAGTCCTTTCCCCGGGCTTGGAAGAGACATCGTTCCCGCTCTGATAATTTTACCATGTCCACCACGTCTGGTATTAGTGAAACATACGTGCATTCCAGTATACCAATCAGCGAAGATGTCCTTGATCAAACAGTACGAAGGAAAGATTCCCGGGAAAAGATTCCAAATGAAAAGGAAGGCGTGAAGAGTGCGCTTGATCGTCGAAAGATAACAAAATCTCGGATGTTTCAGCCTGGGACAAACCCTAACCTCAAAACAGGTGTAAAACCCAACCCAAAACACACGATGGTCAGTTCTTCCCACCCAACTGTCGTCTCGATACCAAGCAGAAGCGCCTCCCAGTCATGGAGTACGACAGAAAATCTGCGGTTTCTTCTTTCTACGGTGCACGCAGGTCAATAGACGCCCTCAACGACACGCCCGCCCCCGCGAGTCCGGCCAACAACCTTCCTCGGGGAGCGGCTCGGCCCCGCGCGGAGTCTCAGTCCTCTTTCTACGCTGATCGTCAATCTCGGACGTCGCAAGATTTGCTCAACACTCAGTCTGCAGGATACAACGTTTCTTCCTTTTTCGCTGCAGGCAGACAAGAGCCACTGAAAGGCGGCCGTGATGAAGAAGAAGAAGCAGGCCACCCGGATACCTGGGATGTCTTTGCGGATTTCAACAACGCTGGTCCAAGGTATAGCACTACGTTTGGTATTGGGCAACATCAGGAACCTGCGTAAGTGGCCCATATATTACATCACTTGCGTGCGTCGTTCATGGTGTATTTGAAAAAAAAAAAGTTATCAACAGTTACCCCCAACACCTGCTACTACGAGCAAATTAGAACGCTCTGATACGGATAGTGCACATGCGCCGGTCGAACTCGTCACGGTTCCTGCCCTTGGACCTGAGTGGGATCGTAGAGAGATGAAGCAAATGACCAAATCAGGCAGAAGAGAATTTAAGAACGATGAGCGCCGCGCAAAGTGGAGAGCTTGGAACCGAGGGGAGATAGGTCTTTGCGGCACCAGATGGTTCACCAAAAAGTTCCTTGTGTTTTTCATATTTGCCTGGTGTGCCATGTCAGTGTCCATCTCTTTCCGTTCTGTTGGTGGCGGGGTACTTAAGCTGTTGCTGCATCAACAGCGTCGCCATCGTACTTGCCATCACCATCCCTCGCGTACCCGGGATCTCTTTCTACAGTACCTCCCCATTGGTTACTGCTACGGGCAAGTTCAATTCATCGATACCCACGGAATTCTCACGTTCCCCGGCCAACTTTTCCTTCCCCGCTTTTGCCGAGATTCAAGTTGATACGACGAGCAATGTCATTCCTCTCACACTCAATCACATCAATGCTCAGGTATGGTATCCCTCGAGTAATTTCCAAATCGGAACGGGTTACTTTGGAAAAGTGACGCTCCCTGCGCATTCATTCCCAGTCATTCAAATCCCGCTCAACTTTTCCTATATTGCGCCCAATGATACGGATCCTACTTGGGTAGCATGGTATAATGCTTGCAAAAACCCGGCAACGTACACGAATGGGGTCAGGCCTGGTGCGTTTTGCCCTTATTTCCTCGTTCCGAGTTTTCTGATGCAGGAACGTATTTTAGGTGTGAGCTTCGAGGTCCTTTTGACGATGGACATTCAAGGTCTGCCCTCGACAACCACGGCATCCGCGCAGGTGGATGCCGCAGCGTGTCCCATCGAGTTGTCCATAACCAGCGCCTAGTTGTCTCTCGATCCGTCGCAACATGATACATATATCATTTTTCTCTCCTTGGATACTTACCATTACCATGCTGGTTCTGTGGACAATTTCCTTTCGCCTCTATTTTCCGTATTGTCACCGTCGTCCTTGTGGCACGTTTGGTGGGTTTCTCGGCATGTAGAGACACTTTGACTATTTTTTTTGTTCCCCGGATTCAGATACTATGGCCGTTGTTTTACGAGTTGCCACCCGCTGCTTCCTTCTCGCTCGCTCGCACGCTCCTTTTATACACACTACTTATATTCATCTCCCGACACCCTTACTTAGCGGTCCTGTAAAATACGTCGTAATGAACCGCGTACAGTGCATGGCCCGTGAAATCATGCTGTTTGTCGGCGGTTAAGAGAGCGTTGGGAGTTGCTCTGTGCTGCTTACAGGTATATACACAATGTATGGACTATAGGTGGATCCGAGATGAAAGATGGGTGCAGAAGCATTTCAGGGTGGTTGTGTCGGGCCGGGCCCCCCACGAGGCGCTGAGATCGCAGATCGAAAATGACATGGAACTGCGGCAGGAAAAAGGTGGCAGCAGGACAAGATCCGGACTGGAGTCCATTGACGCGCGTGGCTGTGTATATCAGTTTGCTATGTAGGATTTGATTTCGGCTAATACACATCGACCGAAAGCTTACAACGTACACGGTCCAGAGTCCAGACCAACGACTCAGAGATCGCATCTAGGTAGTCCAACTGCGCAGACCTCTTGTTGTCCAACTACAGATGGTACTTTTCGGTCTTTCCCTAAAACGAAAGCATATGCATGGATCGACCTGCGTGTCCACGGGTATCTAGTCAACGCAAAGGTGGTATCATGGAGGAGCCAAGAAAAGCAATGGAGAAGGGGTAAGCGAAAAAGTGTGCAAGGATGCCTCCTTGCACGTCGCCGTCATCATCGTCGTCGTGCCAAAGATCCGAGTCTAGAGTCCAAGCGTTAAGCTTCGACTACGGCCATTGGGGGAGCATGTAGGTACTGCGGAGGGTGTCGCAGAGGCTCGGAATATGGGGGAGGGCTTGGTTCGTAAGGTGGACAGGGGGTAGTGTGGTCACACGGCTGAGACGAGTAGCCTGTGGGCCTGGGTATGACAATCATTGGCTCCACGTGCTGAATTGGAGGTCGTGGACGGTGATTGTGATTGTGAAGAGCACGACCTGTGTTGGGTGGAAAGGGTCAAATGTCATGGGTCACACTCGGCAAGGAGCATCATACGGATATTGTCATATGACCATCGTCGTCTTCGTGATGCTGGTTGCGGGGAGGTTGTAGAACTGCTTGTCTTTTGAGTGAAGCAAGGGAGTCGGGATATGAACGAGCTCGCGAATATGAGGATCACGAAGCCCACTGACAAACGTCGGTATGGGAATCTTATCACTCCAGAGACACATGCAAAAGAACGTTGTGACACCCACCCAACCCGACGACGATTGCAAAGATGGTGTGGAGCTGGATCCCGTTTGGTGATCCGACAGGTGAGGCAGGCGGGGACGACGGCGGGAGGAAAGTTCCGCTGGGCGCCGCAGCGAGGAAACCGCGTTCAGCGGGGGTGGGCAATACGGCTGGCATGACATGGGTAAGCAGGATAAGACTGCGGAGGTCGTGTTGGAGTAAGTCACTGGGTCTTTATATGTTGTGTAAAATATACGAGACTTGCCGGGGGTTGGTCAGAGTCGGTGAATCGGAACCTTGGCAGTGCAGTGCGATCAGATCTTAGAAAGGCTGTGCTTCACCAATTTTATTGTCCTTCGGGGCGGCGCAGGCTACCCTGGTTCGATCAGAAAACGAACGTCCACTTGAAAGTCTCTACAATGTAACAAATGTAGCTCTGCGTTTTTTGGTACCGCTGAGAGAGTGCACGATCGGGGCGGAGGACACGCGCGTTTGCCCTCTCCCGTGAACCAAAGGAAGGAGTGGCCAATGACGCTACCCTGCCATTAGCTTGTCCTCGCTCTTTATTATTAGACACCTTGTTTTTCTACGCTATATCCACTCAGTTTGTGGTTTCCTGACCTGCCTCTCGTTGTCCCTTGGTGTGTCTCCTGTGGTTGCCGGTCTGCTCCTCTCTTCAAGTTGGCGCGACACCACCCTGTCGGTTCCTGACATGCCATGCCCTCTCGGAGGCACGTGCTCACGTCCGGGTCTGGCCACCCCATCTCCAGGAGACCCCCTTCAGCCCTCTAGACATGAGACGGACAAGAGACTGAAATGTCAAATTCGTCATGTGGTATGACAGTGCACCTCCTCACAAGCGGGAATCTCACGGGTGCATGAATAACGTCGCGCATACTAGGACCTGAAGGCCTGATTACGCATAAATCATGGGTTGGTCAGTGTCGGCGAATCGGAACATTGGCAGTGCCGCGACTGGAGGAAGCGCCAAGAAGGCGATGCGTACGGGGCGAATCAAATGGTCCGGAACTTTGAATATCCAACGGGGGTGACTTGGGGGTGGCGTGCTATATCCATCTGACCCCCCTTGGACCCCCTTCAAGTTGGCATCGTCCCAGCGGCTGCTTGGTCGGATCGTACACAGCCCAGTTGGTGTTTGAGGTCTGGGTTTGGATGTTGACAAGTTACTACTTAGACGACGAGACTCGTCGTTTTTCTTGAAGCCACTTCTGTGCTGCGGCCTACGAGCCGACGGGATAGTTAACCCTGCAACAACAATGTTCATTTTCGTCGGCCTCTCTGAATCGGTTGGCAGCGAATCGGTTTACACACACAACTTCTTCTCCTGGATATGGAAGCAGAATTGCCTCCGCGATATCTACATACCCACCACGGAGCACACCATCTACCGTTGATCCCACCATCCACCAGGGTACGTCATTTGTGCCTAACAATATTAATCACTTTTCCGGAACGAGGGGATTAATGATCAGGGTTTCGACGGCGTTGCAAAGTGAATGCCGCAACCACGGGTGGATCCGTGTGCTGGATGAGGCGCCTGCGACGAACTTGGTCTACCGCGTGCTCGTCAGCATACGAGGCTATTGTCACGGACGGAGTCAAACACATACCCAAGCGGCGTGCATTTGTCGAGGCCCGATCGCCGCGTCGCCGCGACCAAAACCTAGCCGCCACGAAAGCGAGAAAAACTGCAAAGACTATGTGTAAGCTATCACGTAGAAACCCAGTTCACTCACCGATTCCAACAGCGATGGGGGGGACATAGTCTCCAGCAAGAAACGGGATGCAACTGTGAACGAATAAAGTCATCGCGTGAAGAATGGGCTTAACACAAACGATAGGTTGTTTGAAGGAGGGAGGGATATGAGAATGAGGTTGTTCCGTGTTTTATAATTTCCATGGCACCAAGATTCAAGAATCTGTTGGAGATTCAGCGCTCAGCCCGTCGTTACATTAGATTACCATATTTGGGCATCGCGTCCCACTTGACGCGCCCGCTCGCTCGCCCTTTCCTCGTACCACTACGACTGGAGGTAAGACAATCTTCTATATCCCTCTACTTCATGTTTATACCACTGCCCTCCGGGCACGCCTGGACCCGCAAGCAAGGTGATTTAACGGCTACGTGATTATGCTACTGAGAACAAACATCAGTTAATGAAACATATTCGGGACAGTAAAGGCGTGATTGTCACGTGTGACGAGTGGCCAGTGGCGCGGGAAAAGGGGTCAATCTCCAAATGGGCACGATACAAGATGACAAAACCTGAACCCTTACCAGTCCAGGAACTCACCTAGACTAGTATTTACCAATCTGTCTAGGTACAGTTCCTAGTCTCATACCACTACAACTGGAGTATTCACTGGCAATCTGTCTAGCCTCTAGCACCTCGGGACCTCGGGTTCCAACAGAATCATGAAGAGTACTTCCTTGTTGCTGGGATCATCCCAGAGCGGCCATGCACGCCAGCGGTGAGATGGTGTGCTATTCCTTATTTGAGAGTCCCCGCATGCGGTAGTGGCTTTCGGTGGATATAAGCCTTTGATGGGGATTTGTGATGCTGTTAGGTCAGTCTGGTACAACCTGTTTGACATTCTGCGGTAGAACTCAAGAAGTTCGCCCTAGATATAGATTTGGTGCGTATTGGATATATTATGGCTCCCGTCCGGCTCATTATTGGCTTATCGATCGCATTTTCAAGATCCTGTGAAGGATAGGTTTGGTAAATATGTCATGCTGTTGGATGCCTTTCTGATGTCCTTGGCGGATTGGGCATGCGAATACGAATAGTTCCCGCATATGCCACCAGCATCAAAGAGCGGCAATGTCCGCACGAAATCACAACGTGTTTTTCTCGAGGCGGATGACCAGGCGAGCCCGCCGCGTTCGAAGGGGTGCCATTTCATAGAACAGCAACACTGATTGCATTCACTTAGTGGGTTCCACTTGATTTTGGGCTGAGAGCGGTTCATCGGGTGTTGCCTCCTGGACCTCCCCATGGTGATGAGCTACACTCCGCACTGCCCATCTGAAAGAGTGTAGATTCTGCCAGATGCAGTATGTCAGATTGACCCGACGCCCACGCAACACCTTGGACATCATTGCTTGAACAACGCCATGGCAATCCGAAACGAAAGTATTGTCCATATCCGTCTGGTCCAGTCGCCGGGCTATCTCCATCATATTTGTAAAGAAATTCATTTTGAGATAGGTCCACTGGATAAGTACGGGACCGGGAATCCGATGCACGCTTGGCCCAGAGGCTGTGAGCGGGTTCTCCAATCATTGCTAAACGGACTCCATAACGGACAACGTCTGCTTGTTCAGCAGGTGGCTCGCAAGGGTCCACGAGCGGCAGCTGATCAAATATCTGTTCACACGACCACGGTCATACCGCCGTTAGTGGGGAGGCACTGAGAAAAAAAATTACATCGATCGAGCTCACTTCGAGGACCCCAAAGTGACAGTCTCCCTGACCCGCCGTACCCGCAGGCGTACTCGATTTGTCTTCAAGCCCGGTGACCGCCTCGAGTGGCGCGGCGTTTGTGGACGCCGAGCGTGAGGTGAGTCCAGTCGACTTGAATGGCGTTTCAAACAGGAGATCGAGGGCGTGGTTCCTCACTTTGAGGTAGTGGGCGGCGACGACGGGTAATAGCCCCGTGGGATCCGTAAAAGGGGGGAACCTACAACAAAGGCCCAGGGACGGGGGAATTCGTGCGTGAGTCTGCAAGACGTTGACGAAAATGATTCCATTTACCGAGTTGAATCTCGAATACGCGACTCCCGTCGTTGGCCTTGATCCAAACTGTCTGGTATTCGTGACTCATGTTCAAGGGGTGGTGGTCGTCCGCTCGAATGAACACATGAGAAACGGTCGTGCCTACGTCGGCGGTGCTTTTGAGAAGCGTATGGTTGTCGTATTTCTGGGCGATGAGCTCAGTGCAGCGAAATCCATACTGTGCTTGAGCCGGACTCCTACCTGGAGCGAAAATAGAGGTGTTATCAATAGAGACCATCATTGGTTGTTCGATGGGCTAAGAAAGGCTCGGAAGTGGAAGGGACGGATCGAAGAATGCGTCCCACATCTAGAGCGTGCCCCAGGAGTGTAGTGTACTGACCAGGGTCACCGTGGTTAACTGTCTAACTCTGGGATATACAATGCATTGATGATGACTTACGAACGTCGCATTTTCAGTGCTGCCCTTGACAACTCTGATGTTGGGACGTTTAGTAGGCAATAGGAATTGTGAGGGTATGGACTCACGATAGGTACAGGTCGTCAGAGTTATTGACGTCCTCGTCGGGATAGTTGTACGATGCTCGACCGTCGTATATGATCGGGGTCGCCAAGACCGCAGTAAACAGACCCAGTGCGGATAGGAGATAGAGTTTGATGACCATCGAAGCCTGAGTCCGCATGCAAAGCAACTAGTCCTGAAGAACTCGGGGGTTGCTGGTACACTCGCTCTTAAACGAACACTGAAAGATGTCGGCAACGACCACCATGGGGAAAGGCCTCATTTCCGAGGATCCCCGAAGTAAGCGAGTGTGCCAGTTGACTGACAGGATGAAGGACCGCGGGGATGAGCTGCAGTAAGGCCACCTGAATCAAAGGGACTCTTTGGGATGCAAGGTAGAAATTAGAATAACGACATACATGCGTGGACACAGATGGCGTACTCTGGTCATTGATTGGCCAAAACCAATCCTCCACTAGGAACTATCAGCATCTCGTAGCTCAAGTTCCTGTCCAATGACTCTACGCACAATTTCCTGATCTCCGCACTAGGCAGCCGGGGCTCAAAAACCAACTCAACCGACATCACGTCAGAGCAATGGATTGGGGCTGCGGGGTTTTCGGACACACGGAACGCCCGCAGAATGAACGTTGCAAAGTTTATGAAAAAAGACTCCCGGACAAATTCTGGATGTGGCAGTGTCAGACACATAGTAGATCATGATCATCACCGTCTTACCTGCGACCAAAGCCGAACGTGCAGAAACGCAAGTCGTCTCGCAACTTTCCCTCCGCTGTAATAAGCCAACGCTGGGGTCGTTTGCAATCGCCGCTCTGCACGAGATTTTTCTCGTGACCAATCCGTCTAATGACCGTTCCGTCTATCGATGGCTTCTTGCCTCATAGACGGATTGGTCACGAGTCTAGCTCTGCACGTCTTGTTTGTCGGTGTATGTGCGTAAACTTGGTGACAATAGTGTTGGCGCTCACGATTAAGACCCACACTGGCACTCGTGAGCATACGTGAACAGCTGTCCAGCAAAACAATGTCTCTACCCAAACCTAGCCTGACCAGGTGCATGACATTTCCTTGCACACTCAAACACAGCGCTCACGTTAGTGTTGACCGAAAATACAGGTCACCTCGTCACCTCGCTCAATCGGCCACCAAACGTTTCCTCTCTGTCCCGCGATGTCTCAAACCGAGCCGACCCACAGAATTCCATACCACATCCATGCATCGCTGTCTCCTTATCTCTGAAATATTCTGCCTTGTCCTCGAGTTCATACGGCAGTACGACGAGTTGCCTGAGGATGGCGAATGCAAGGAGGGCCGCAAGCTTGGCACGCGAACTCTCGCATCGCTTGCACGAACTTGTCGCGCGTTCAGTGCCCCCGCATTAGATCTGCTTTGGATGCGTTTGGATAGCCTAGATCCTTTGATCAAGGTCCTCCCAAGTCGCATCTGGGCTAAAAAACATTCCCGCTTTGTCGTGCGTTTTTCCACTCTTCGTCTTCTACCGAACTCATTCAAGTGTCCGATAGATCCGGATGTTTTTGGGTGACAAACATTGGTTGTCATTCCGTCAATATGCAGTACGTGTGCTGTATCTCCACGGTCCATGCAGCCGTGGCATTCTTCCATCGGTTCAGCGCAACGTCTTCACTGCCCTCGCACAATTCCCGGGAGTCTCCCTTCCTCTTCTCCCCAACCTCACGGAGCTTGTTTGGAGTGAATCGGACACGCGCAGCGTCATCGATCCAACTGTGTCTCTTCTCAAGTACTTTGCAGGGCCAAGGGTGACCAATGTTTCGCTTTTTCTTGTGTCTTGGCCAATCTATGCTTCTGGACGAGCTGTACTCGCAGATCTACCCAACTTGTGTCCGAACGTGACTTCATTTACCGCCATTCCGCGCGCTACGCTCAATGATTATTCTCAAGATGTTGGTGAAATTGTCAATAAATGGTCTAGCCTACAAGTTCTGCGCAGTTGCCAACTTTCACAAGCCATCATGGACGAGCTCGCGTCCCGAAAAATGTTGAATGCGCTCAGTATCGAGCTTAATAGCTTTGTCACAGAGGTCTACCTCGACAAGCTCCCAGCCACAGTACACACGTTCTCGCTGGAAGGGAATAACACCTTGTGTTGCATGCGGTACCTCCAGACTCTCCAAGGGACCCCTTCACACCTCCGTCTCCGTGTTGGTCTGGACCTCATACTTCCCCCAGACATGGACGCCCTCTTCCGCATGCTTCCGACTAGATTTGATACCACCTGGCTGCGCAGCCTGATGATCTCGTCGAAGCCCTCATATCGCTGCGTGCTCACGCTACGTTCGTTCTCACTCACAGAGCCCCTCTTGGCATCCCTGTACCCATTCTCTATGCTGGTCACCCTTGATTTGAATGCATTTTCCACGTCCGAGTTGGACGACTTTGCGTACGAACGGATGGCAGCGACTTGGCCGGGGTTAAGGAGTCTGAAATTGGGTACGGCGGACGTGTCCAGAGCACCGCCAAGGGCAAGTGTAGGAGCAATGATCGCAATGCTGCGGTCTTGTCCATATCTGGAGACGTTGCACATTGTTCTTGATGGGTCAATCCCTCCACCTTCCCCAATGGCGATGCCGGATGTAGACAGGGGTGCACAACATGGAGAGTTGGCGGGGAGTGGCGAGGAAGGGGAAACGGAACGAACGACAATGAGCCAGGATTGCACATGGGGCATCTCGAATCAGCGCATTACCCAGATCCATGTTGGGCACTCACCGGTCGTAAAGCACTTGGAGAGGTTGAATGATTTGGTTTTGTGCCTAAGATCAGTGATGCCGCGACTACGGAGAATTCAGTCGAAGAAGGAGGCGGTTGAGATGTCCGACATATTCGACGTGGCAGAGTCGGAGGGATGGCGGACGGTGCAGCGCCTGCTGGTGGAGAACGATATGACTTGTATATGAAGATTGCAACTATATTGCTGAACCAGCTATTTGCGGTTGACTTGTGTAAGCACGTCGGATTCACACAGGAGGAGTTTAGGAGGAGACCATCGTTACACCACCGCGTCCATGCATCGATGTCTGCTCATCTCCGAAATCCTCTGCAACATCCTCGAATTCACACAGCAGTACGAAGAATCGCCCAGTGATGATGGGTGCAAGGAAGGCCGCAAACTCAGGAACCAAACGCTCGTATCCCTAGCTCAAACATGCCATGCATTCAGTTCATCTGCGTTAGATCAGCTTTGGATGCGTCTCGACAGCCTTGGTCCTTTGATTAAGCTTCTTCCGGGAAACATTTGGAAGAACCCTTCCTATGCCATGACACTTGTACGTCCTTTCCAAACCTTACCCCTATCAACACTCCATTGGCACAGGTCCGAGTGTTCTGTTTAAGGGAACATGAATCGCGTTTCCATCAGTATGCTGCACGCGTCCGTTTTCTCCGCGCTCCTGGCCATGACCGTGACATTCCTCCATGGGTTCAACTCAGTGTTGTCATGGCCCTCGCCCAAACCTGCCAAATCTCCCTTCCCCTACTTCCTAATCTCACAGAACTGGTGTGGGACGAATTTCTTGTGGCATTTGAACCTAGCATGGCTGTATCGCTTGTCAAATTCTTGACAGGTCCGAGGCTGACGAATCTTTCACTCTTACTCCAATATGTGCCGAAGATCTCTGCATGGCATGTACTCTATAATTTGCCCTATCATTGCCAGAACGTGACCTCATTCACCATCATCTTCCGTGGCAATTTTATCAAGCCCGACGCCATCACTCGATATACAAATTATGTTGTAGGGAAGTGGCCTCGTCTACAGGTTCTTAAAAGCAGCTCGTTTTTCCCTTGTGTCGCGGAGGTGCTCGCCTCCAAACCATCAGTGCACACACTGAATCTCGAGGTCGGTCGACATAACGTGGTATGCAACGTTGGTAAGCTCCCTGGCAGCATCGACACGTTAATACTGGTTGCATATACCATGCGGAGTTGCCTGGCGTGCCTGCCGACAATACAAGGGAGCCTGGTGCGCTTTCATCTCCAGATATATCCGTGGCTTTTACACCCGTCGGACATGGGTGCCATTTTCCAAACGCTTCCGGCACAGTTGGCTATCACCCAGCTACGCTTCCTGACGATCGAGCTGACATTTACGTATAATCTGCCTGAGGCCCGGAGACACTTGCCATCGCTTACAGAGCCTTTCTTGGCATCTCTGAACTCCTTCTCTGCATTGCATACACTGGACCTGAGTTCATTTTGCACCTCGGATCTAAACGATGCTGTATATGCACGAATGGCAGCGACGTGGCCGGAGCTGAGGTGTTTGAAGATGGGCACGGCCGATTTAAGCAACGGGAAGCCGGTGGCGAGTGTGGGAGCGGTGATTGCTGTGTTGAGGTTCTGTCCTCGCCTACAGACGTTGCATATCGTGTTCGACGGTTCAATTCCTCCTCCGTGTCCTACGATGAATGACGAAGAATCTGGAGTATCAGTTGAGAGGGTGGAAGAAGGAAAGGAGGAACAGGAAATGGTGGTTAACAGATGGGGCGTCTCAAACGCGCACATTACTCAAATCCACATCGGGCATTCACCGACCGGGAGGGGTATGGATGAGTTGAAGGGCTTGGCGACGTGTTTGAGATCGGTGATGCCGCGACTGGGGACAATCCAGTCTAAGAAGGAGCCGTCTGCCGTGGCGGAGCAATGGCAGATGGTGCAGCACATGCTGATAGGAGGCGATTTGGAGGTTGGTGCGTAACTTGATATTTCGAACGAATAGAAGACTGCAGGCGTTGTCAACACAGCATCCAACTAGGGGATTTGCGCTTATATAAGCGTCATCTGTGTGGGTTTGGCTGAGTAAGTGTTCGTTGTAACAATAAGAATATACTGATAGGAAATTCAAGATCAGTGCATACTTGCTGTCCTTACTTTTGCAGAGTTTCGCCTGCGATCAACATTGGTGTTAGTCTGGGGTCCTCGTTATCACTGTCGATGCGTAAGGATCTTAAACTTGTTACTAAACGGGAAGGAATAACGCGTCACTGTCAATATGTAGCGAAGCCTTGCACCCACTCACCGGCTCGACGCGCCCAAACTCACAAAACAGACTCTAAAGTCGCGGCGCATGTCAACTTCCCCATTGTCTGCTCGCATGCGAGTTTATTAGGGAATGCACTGGAGCATTAGGAAAATTTTGAGTATGAACGAGGGTTTTCTCTTACACAGAATCGTGTCCAGCGTGACTCGGAGTAGGGCGAGTGCATACGGGGACTATGCTATTCAAGTTCCTGGGCCATATTTTGCGACTCTGAATCCATGTTGCTAGCGAACGAATGCAAATCTGTTAGACTGGCACGACTCACCCTTGAAAATAATGCAGCACGTGACTGCGAACAAGGTTTCACCGAGACTTTTTGTTCCACTGGCACTGGCAACTCAAATTCAAAGTTGACGCGGACGGCACAAAAACATTGAATTTTTTTTCGACGCTTCCACGTAGGCACGTATCAAAAGCGCTGACTGATGCTACTCATACATACGGTGCCATGTGCATATCTGATCAGCACCTAGTCCATTACCATCAATGTTCGGGCAATTGTCGTCCAATGGTGGAAACCAACGTACCCTACCGCGGTGTTATGATCGTTGTCGATCAACGCTCAGGCGGGCCGAGTCCCGTAGTGGGTCAGATGGCCCCACCAGGCTGTGTGCCCGCACACAATGCACATGGCTTGTGGGTGCAGGTGAGACACTAGAACAAGGCTATAAGTGGTCCTTTCTCCTACGCTTTGGAAGCTTGGAAGTTCTGGTTCATTCCCTTCTCTCTTTCTCTGTGTCGTTCATTGAATTCATCGGCACTGGCTGACGATAGCAAGGTCTACGTTTGCCAGCGAGTTTGCTGCAAGACGAAATGGTGCTCTGGTTTGTCGTCATATACTCTTCTGGTGTCTGCACGGCTCACCTGTGTATTGGATCCTGTGTTGTCCCTACAGGTTATCGCGCAAGGGAGAACATTGTGAATTCGCGGGTAGCTTGAACCGGTCGGCATACCTGACCACCGTTTCGCATATGTAAGAAGAGGCGAAACAAAGATTCATGGTATGACAGCCGGAATCCCGCGTTGAGAATAGCAAGCTACATAACAATCAAGAGACCGGTATGTAGACTGGGAAGATGTCGGATCAGGCAATTCAACTGGCACTTAATGCAGCGATCGGCCATCCGCTGGCCGGGTAATTCAAGCCAGTAACCGGGAGCACGTGTCTGGATGTGGTGACAGTGAGACCTCTGAAACAACCGAGGGTGCGTACCCCACACGTTAGTCTGTTGTTGAGGATACTTATCTCAATTCCAGGAGAAAGCGACCGAGTTTTTGCGGGCAAACCTGTACGGAAATCAGAGTTACCTGTGCACATCGCGTCGCGTGTTTCAGGTTCTGGGTGCAAGAACACCTTTGGAAAAGAAAAACATCCGTAGCCGTGTCAAAGGGGTGTTCCACCACGTCAAGCGGAATACAGCATGCCGACTCATCGGCGCTTTGGCCCTTACGGAAAAGAGTTGTCAGCCGCGTCGCCCGAGGGTGCGCTTGTCGCGTCCTTTGTCAGTCCTGGCATCCCCCGGTTTCGAGGGCGCTGGAAGCTGGTATTTACTCGGAGCTAGATCCACGGTGCACCGATTTGGTCAAAGCATCCCTCCACATCACTTTCCGCCACGACTCAATTTGTCTCGCGCGGGAGAGTCAGCAGATCGCAACAGTGAGCTGTTCGCTCATCCGGACGGCGCTAGGTGGGTGAATGGCCCATGTCAACTATCCTACATTTCACGCACATTTGCAAAAGGGGTGTCGTACATTGCTTTCCAGCAGTCACGTTCTATGAACCGGACCAACAACGGGCTACGTCTCGTTGCGTCTCTTTGATTTTGAACCGCCCGAAAAAAGCTGTCAAGATGAACATACGAATCTGGCGATGCGATCGGCCTGTCAACGTCTGCCAAAGCGCTGTAATTGCTGTCTACCGGAGCATCGCCCATCGTAGATCCATGGGGATGAATATATTCTTGATATGGACTTCGTTTTTATTTCCTTCTCAATCTGTTTTCCTTGCGACGGGTGTTGCAGGAGTCACACAACACGTGCTGGAATAAGGCTTTCCGCGAAGAGCACGAACTCTAAATGACACCCCGGAACCCATCTCAAGACGCTTTGGCCTTCAGGCACGACTCAACATCCATACGTACAACTGTGGTTGTTTAGTACATGTTAGTCTCAGCATCCATTCGCTGGCTATAAATTATCCTGGTCTCTTCTTGTAACTAACGCCTCAACTTAGAACCTCCCCTCTAGAGTTTTGTCCATCCTAGCCATGTCAACTTCAAGTTTGGCTCATGCGCTGACACCGGCGCGTCACGACGGATCCCATAGCGCGCCGCTCAGCATTCCATTTGACCAGGCGCAGGGGAACTCTTACTCAAGTATGAATCCATTGCCGGGATTGTCGCACCATCCTTCAGCTTTCTCCCCCAATCCCGTTCTTCCTGCAGACTATTCAATTGCCCCAGGGGTTTGTGATACGAACTACCCAAACTACCAAGGCCACGGCACCGTTTGCCCACCGGCTGGCTTCATCCCGACTTGGGAGAACGCAGAACCATCCATGATTCACCCAAATTTCCAGGCGCCGGAAAACTCTTACTCGAGCACGAATCCATTGCCGGGATTGTCGCACCACACTTCAGACTCCTCCCCTGCTTCCGCTTTTCCTGCAGACTATTCAATTGCCCCAGGGGTTTGTGATACGAACTACCCAAACTACCAAGGCCACGGCACCGTTTGCCCACCGGCTGGCTTCATCCCGACTAGGGAGGGCGCCGAACCACCTATGAACCACCCAAATTTCCAGGCGCCCTGCTACTCTTTATACAACATCCCCGAGGGAACTGCTACAGATGCCACCGTTCTCATGCTGTCGGAGTACACTGGAGATCAAGAACAAACTTCCCTATCCACATATCAGTACGGACTTCCTACGCATCCACAAGCAGTTCCCGCACAACAGCAAGATGGCTTGAAGTATGAGCCGCAATATGCTAAGGAAGACCACGCCGTGAAGGAACCCCAATGGGAACCTGCACAAGCCCAGAGCGAAAATTGTCAGACCCAAGCGTCACATCCTACTCTTGTTGAGCCAGAGGTGTGTCTGTAAAGCAATGAGTAAAATAACTCTTCTCACCTTCTTTTCTCAAAGAATACGAAAGTTCATAGTTGTGGCAACAATCCACGAACTTGGTGCGCAGGCAATGGGGTGATCTGTCTCGACAGCCTTCGCGCGTTCTACTCGAAATATCCACGCGCATTTTCTAAAGGGAAGCTTCTAGAACTGGTCATTAAAGCTATCTCCCCCGAGTTTTCCCAGTATGCTTCTGGTCAACGTTCACAGAATGACACGGACCAACTACAGTCCCAAAACGGGCCGATGTGGAGAACGACACCGTCGGGATTGAGCGCGACAGTCTCTACCTCAACACCAGCAACAAGCGAGTCCTACCTCTCCCTTTCGGACAATCTCGTGGTCACACCCCCATCCATGTGTCCCGTCAGGTCTGTGACTGGGAAGCGCAAACGTTCCGTGGAATACCCGGAGGATCCCAAAAACCGAGGGAAGGGCAAGAGCAAGAATGCCGTAAGTCTGACAGTCTGACATGCATTTCATCGCCTAATACTCGGACTACAGCAAGATAAGCTCAGAGACGATGGTGAACCCCACGCGAACATAACCGTCGATGACAGAGAGAAGTGTAAAAAGAAAAGAAAACGCACTGATGAGAAGCTCATCTGCTTTATGTGCGAGATACTTGAAATTTACTATCAGCCGTGAGTCTCACTGGGCCTCGTACCCTCAACGGGCTGTTTTATTTCTGATGTCGATTCATTCAGGTTATCTCGAAGGGATGAATTGAAACGTCACTTTTTGACGATGCACGGGATGTTTCGGATGCTGTTAAACGATGAATACAGTGGTTACAGGATTCTCAAGTCCCGGAATATCAACCAGTTGGGAAACCTCCGGTCACTGATTTTACTTTGTCTCAGCATGCAGGCTCAGGCACGATCACGCGGAGTAGAAATTGAGGAAGAAGACGACATAGCGCTTTCTCAACACCCTGACGTGATCGCAGCGTTGCACCGTTCCTAAACGCATACTCCTTGTTACTCGTGCTCTCGTGTATTGTTTCCTACAGCAGCAGTTGTACCCTTAAACTCAGCAACATTATGTTTCATGTATCTCTCTATGCTTGGATATCGTAACTACCCAAACACTGGAATCAAACGAATTATCTGTCTAGTTTCAATATCAGTGAATGTTGACGACGTCTCGAAGTTAATGCATACATGGCTGTTGCAGAGCTTCAATCAACGTTGTCTGCTCTCTATACTCGGAGATCAGACATATAGGGGATTCTGGCTTACATAAGCGTCGTGTTCCAGTCCGTCCTGTCACAGTGCCACTGTCGAGGTCATCTTTCACATCTCTCTTTCTTGAATCCTTGCGATGTTATCCGGCTGCGAGTGGCAAGCCTGTTCTCTTTTGGCTAATCTTCGGTTCTTTCCTCAGCTTGGTCATGGCTGTATAGGAATGCATGCCCGCCTCGTCCTCCTGGCCCGTTTCTTTCTCAACGGGTCGAGTTTCTCGACCGCACCCTCGTTCAATCCGAACGGTTGGTACATTCGTGGACGAACCAGCCTATGGAATACACACCGAGTGTATATTTCCAGTTCAATCAGTTTCTGTCACATCATTCTGTCATTGTGTACGGAAAGTGGCTACTCAGCTGCGAGCGTGCTTTTTGTAGCTTACGACCTCGACCCCGACGCAGGGTCAGATCCCCACCAGCTCTTGTGGAAATCTACATTGCAGATCGTTTCGTGGGATGCGTGCCCCGCGGTTTCTAGTAGTGGATTGCTTATCCACATTGCGTTCTCCACAGACACACCCGGAATCCCGGATCCGGATCCGGGTCATAGTTTGCATTTTCTTACCTTTGCGAAGTTCATGCATTTCATTTTATCTTTGTTCTCCTGGCAGCTTCTGGAATTCCGTGTGAACGGTAACTGTCTACAAGCATACCGTCACTTTGGATGTTCCCACAGGGAAGTCTCCAGAAACTGTGTATATAGACGGTGGCTATTCACCATTTTCATTGATGTTGAGTCGAGAATTGATCTTTGATGCGGAAACACGGTCATTCTACGAATCTCCTCGATTCAAATCGACACTGGTAGGTAATGGCCCACGCTAGCGAGAAGTGCTTACCAAGGAGTAGATCAACACCGGCGACTCGAATGGAAAGCATTGGGTCATGTTAACGCATACACGCGTTATCTCTGTCGCCGCGTACAGTGATCGTACGGTCTCACCCGTGGTGTCATCAACCCTCGTGCAAGCTTTCACAGTTCCTGCCAATACAATTCCACGGTGGTCTAGTATTCTCCACCTCTCCCACGAAGGAGCCCTACCTGGCCGTTGCCTCTTCCATGACGTCGATCTCATCCGAAAATCTGTTGTAGATCCTGTGTCAGGCGGGACAAGTAGGGCACATCAGAGGTTTTTGGCTTGTTTTTTTCAGAGTTCGGTCGCGCAGGCAAGGCCTGCTTTCTGATACGCCCAGTTTGCGGTTTACGATCGATTCAAGCCAAGATATATATATGCGCCATTCTGGTGGAAGTAAATCAACAATTCGACCTGCTCCCTGCCCCTCATACAGTCAAACAAGACGCGGTGGGTATGTTACGACAGACTTTTTGAGCGGGGTGTAGACTGGTAAGAGCGCTATCATTATAGACATCAAGTAGTTCAGGACGTTCGCTGTGTGGTTGTTCGACGAGGACATGTACCTGCTGACGTGCCGCCTGCATATTATTCTAGCATCCTCACTATAACCATGTTATACATACACGTTACCCTGTAACTTAGGATCTGGACGCTACTGATTGACGATAGGGGCTAACACATTGCCACGAATGAGTTGACATTACGACCTACGACCTAGGTCTTAAGCATTCGCAACGCCGCTCACTTTTAGGTTTCCGGCTGGTGTGCTTCGGCTGACAATATACCCTCTTTCGCCAGCCAATGTCGTGTTACAACACCAATTCTTGTATACAATTGCTCACATAGTATGTACTAGTCCGGAATCTAGTCCATCTTGGCTGACGGTCAGATGACGGGATCTGGGTCACCAGCTGGTCAGCGCCGAATCAAACCCAGTTGAAACGAGCGTACCTCTGGTAGGTAGATGGTTGCCTTAACATCCATGACGTTTGGTGTCAAACGCTGTTGCGCAAAGGTCGGAAAGCATCAATCGCTTAAAATGCATACACGCACCTGCTGGGTCACGGGAGGCGACGCCGGCGCGCTTGTTCGCCCCAGGTTCCTTGTCTGCACCCTTTGACAACCGATTGAGTTCACGTCTGGTGAGGACGTCGTCTGAAATCTTCCGTATCGCTTCTGGGGGGAACGCCTCGACAGGCTTGTCGCCGACAAAATGTTGAGTGACCATGGCGTGCACAAAGTTGAGATGACAAATGGTCGAGTACAAGGTGGGTTTTGAAATCCGACAGTGGAACATGAATATTTAAAGGTATGACATCATCGCTGCGTCATCCAACGTGATTGTATTCTGGTATACAGACTCGTGCTAGTCACAGCGTGATCAGGTCTGAAAATAAAGGTTTTAACTGTCTGAATCTCGAAGCGAGGTGATGAGCAACCTCACCTTCCACTTCGGTTGTCTGCTCTTTCTCGGAGCTCTCTGGAGTCTTATCCTCGTCCTTTTCCTCCCCGGCTAGAACAACACTGTCAGTTAAAGTGGCTAGTTTGTACCGTCGATGGCGACGTACCCACTGGCAAAAACTTGCCGGGAATACGCTCGACGTTTCTCGCCGCAGCTTGTTCCAAAGGTCCATCACGCCCCAACCCATGCGCAGCTTGGCTGGCTTCTTTGACGCTGTCTTGTGCTTGGGAGGACATGGTGAGATGGGTGACGCAGAGTGGATGAACGGCCTTTTATAATGACATCATGGCCCAAAAGGGGTAAGGCACCTGGACCGGCGTCTAATGAACGTGTGAACTTGCACAACTTGTGATTGCCCTTGTACATGTGCGTTTGTTTCCGACAGTCATGTCGCCACTCCACATTCGACGGAAATCCCAACGACCTCCGCGTTTAATGTGCTGCTCGCCTTCCAGTCCCATAGCACCAGAATTCACAGAGTTTAGCCCGTGCGCAGCTGCAACCCATCACTGTCCCACAACCCATGCTGACCGCGTACCATAGCTCTCGAGAGCTCGTCCCAAAGCCTTCCAAAGCCTTTCTTTCCATTCCCCAGTTTCTCAAACCCAATCGACCAACAAAGGCACACGCCACATCCATCCATCGTGCTCTACTCGTTTCGGAAATCCTTTGGCTCATCCTCGATTATATCCGTCGCTTCGACGAGTCGCCCGAGAGTGACCACAAATGGGATCGCACCATGGGAAAACGCACACTCGCATCGCTCGCCCGGACCTGTCGGACTCTGAGCAAACCCGCGTTGGACGCACTCTGGATGCGTCTAGATAACCTCGATCCACTCATAAAAGTCTTGCCACGCCGCATGTGGGCCAAGAAACACTACCCATTTGTCGTGCGTCCCGTTGATCTTTGTCGCATGCATACCGCACAATCGTTTTCCACAGGTCCGGATGTTCATGGGCGAGAAACAGTGGGAAACCTTTCACAAATACGCGGTGCGCGTTAGGTTTGTCCGTGGTCCCTGTTGGCGTGTCCCTGCCGCAGTACAACACAATGTCATCGCTGCCCTCGCGCGATACCCCAAAGCATCTCTTCCTTTGCTTCCCAATCTGACGGAACTCATATGGAGCGAACTCAAGATGTCCAACTTGATCGATCCTAGCGTATCGCTTATCAGATACTTTGCTGGCCCAGGCGTAACCACCGTGTCGCTCTTCCTCATCTGCTGGCCCAATCATGTCTCATCTGAACTCGCCGTTCTCGCCGATCTCCCCAATCTCTGTCCCAACGTCACTTCTTTCACCGCATTCTTTCCGCGCTCTTCCTACAGCGATCACTCGCGCGAAATTGGCGACATCGTTCGACAATGGCCGCAACTCCGCGTTCTGCGCAGCTGTGCGCTCTCCCAACCAGTCATGGACACCATTACCACTAGAAAGACACTCGACACACTCAGCATCGAGCTCAACAACTCGAGCACGGCGGTTTACGTCGGTAATCTCCCGTCACACGTACACACATGGTCGCTTGGCGGCAACAGCGCTGGTCTTTGTCTGCGCTACCTCGAGACCATACAGGGCAGTCCGACAGGTTTCCATCTACGGATTGGCGCGGACGATTCGACGACCGCGGATATGGAGGCACTGGTAGGGGTGTTACCGACACGACTAGACAAGACCCGGTTACACACGCTCACGATTGAGTTGACGTCGTCGTATTGGAGTACCCCCGCGAGCGACACCTTTTCCCTCTCGTCTTCCCTCCTTTCTTCCCTCGCTTCCTTTCCCTCGCTGAGAGAGTTGGACATCAGTACGTATTGTGCGGCCGAGGTGGATGATCAGGGATACACGGCGTGGATAGCAGCGTTGAAGGGGTTGACCAGTCTCAAGGTAGGCGTGGCGGATGTGTCCAAGGCGCGGCCGTTCGCGAGTGTTGGGGCGGTGTTGGCGGTGCTGAGGGCGTGTCGGCAATTGGAGACGTTGTGGATCGTGTTCGACGGCACTCTGGGGCTACCGTCCGTTGATGAGAAGGGGAAGCGACGAGGGCAGTTGAACAAGGTGGAAAAAATAGACGGGAACGAACACAAAAACGAATGGGGCGTGACGAATCACCTCATTACCCACATCCGCGTCGGACATTCGCCGCTTGGAGAGGATGAAAAGGGGTTGGAAGCCATGGCGAGGTGTTTGAGGTCTGTGATGCCGCGGTTGGAAAAGATTCGGTCGGACAGGTATCCATCCGAGGTGGAGCAGCGGTGGGCGAGGGTACAGGGGACGTTGGCAAAGAGATGAGTGGGGCGTATATGCATATCCTACTTTCGTTTTTATGCTTTTGATCGGTCGGCGATGGATATGCTTTTTTTTCTTCTTTTCATTGGTTTCTGGTTCCATCTATCCTAGTAGCTGACAAGTTGGAAAAGACGTGTATCATCTGCTACCTTACAGTCATGACGTTTAGATCGAGTGTATTACAAGCGGGAACAATGTAAGGACTATCTACGGTGGCAAATCCAGCTATGTTGACGGTTCGATATGCCTTATACAACATTACTCCGGACAGCGATTATTGGCAATCTCATTGGTCCCCAGCACACGGCAGCAGAGATGACGTTTAACAAAGTGAGCGCTGCGACATGTACAAGCGACGAGCAAAGATCTGTATCCTTGCATGTTTTTATGGCAAGGACAGTACAGCTGACAAACTACTTGATGTATGTAACAACAGTAGGTCCATCATCATCTTCACCCCGAGTAACATTTCTGCCATAACATATCATCCCTCGCCCAAGGTCAAACAAGAAACGTTGAGCCAAGATTGGACGTTCAAGTTGTTCCCACAGAGGGACAGAAATTTGGCCAAGAACAGCCACACATTTATCTCGGCTGGCATCGATCGTAAATCGCATGATGGGCGCGTCAGCGAGCGAGTCCCCCGAGCCATCACTCGGCAAGCCAAAAATCCATAAACCTCTCACGTGCCCGTCGTCCGAGGATACGATGTGGTACTCCCTGTCTGGGGCGAGGTCGAGCGGAACGTGGTTCGCAACGGTGATGTCATGGGAGTCGATGGTTATCGGTAGGACAGCGTCGGTGGTGGTGTAGTTGGGTCGATGCAAGAGAAGTGGAGGCTGTCGCCCTCGAAGTGTTCATGCAGAAACCGAATGCTGGTCATGCCTGTCAGGGGGTTCACGATCGAATGTGACCCGCCGCCGTCGTCGAGGTCGTATGCCAGCATCTTATGGGGTTCATCGAAGGCGACGAGCCACTTCCCGTCCACGATGATGGAATGTGATTGAAATCCCTGAAGTCGGATCCCCACAGTCGAGACGGCTTCCATGGGCTGAGTCGTCCAGGAGTCTGCTAACCGTTCGGATTGTACGAGTGTGTGTTCGAAAAACTGGATGGATTGAAAAAGAAACGGTCCAGGAGGACGAGGCAAACGCGCATTTCTATACAACGTCCTCCAAAGCGCGCGATCGTACGAAAGGTCATGGAACTGCTTGGAAATCTGTGCAGTGACAGCACGTGTGATCAGACTTCGGGTTAGTGCCAAAAGAGGCTTACCACTCGCAGCCGGACGACGTCTCGAGGGCTCAGGAAACAAAATATGTGAGAGATGACCTCTGATGGCAGGATGGATAGTGATCTCATCGTCGTTGGGCGAAGTGTGTAGTAGAAATTCGGGTTCCGCTCTGTCTCCGCTTGTCAAAGTCTTCGACTCTTCTTGTCGTACCTCGACCAAAACAAGGTGGAATTGATCTGTTCACGTTCCGTGGCAGCATATGCAGCAGGCAGAATAATTTTCCTCAAGGAAGATGAGTCGCGGAAGATTGTAAAGCTGAAGAAACGGCCTCCTATGCGGCCGACTCGGAGGCAAAGGACGTATGTGGTAAGTGATAGTTATCTGATCGATTCCCATATGCAATGCAGCTCTCTTACATACACATCTACCACATCGATGACAAGCAGAGGACGCGGTGTCGGCAGAGGAAGAGGTCGTGCAAGTGCAAGTGTTGGCGGCACTCGTGGCAGGGAGGGTTCGCCTGGACCGCCCGGATCTCCCGACGCCAATCGTGGACGCGGAGGAACCCTTCCATCGTTTCGAGGTGGTGACCGTGGTAGAGGCAGAGGGCTGGCTACTCGTGGCGGCCTGCTGAGAGGACGCGGCCGGGCAGGGTACGTATTTCAAGAATCAAGAATTGCCTCGTCCCATGCTGATCGTGTCGATAAAACTTTTGTCCTCAGTATCTTCATGCACGGTCAACCAGCGGACATTGATCCACGTATCGAAAACAACTCGGACAAGGCACTCGTCGCCGCGTTCAATCCAGCTGGGCTTGCCAACGATCCTGACAGTCATCTCCGCCCAGATTTTGGGACGGAGGGGAGAGAGATCAAACTTCGCACCAATTTCTTTCCTGTGCAGCTGGCCCCAGACCCACAGGGCCATAACCTCAAGTTATACGTGTACCACGTTCATATCACCCCCGCCATTGGTACTCTTCGTCGCGTGAAGAGGCGCATTTACGATCTTGCAGAGCGGACGATCACGTGGGCACAAGCGGGCATGACAGGCAGGGTCGTGCACGACAACGATACCAGGCTTTTCTCTTCCTTTCTGTTGCCACAGCCCTTGACGATCAGGATTCCGTACTATGACGAAGGCGAAAGGGGTCCAGCACGGCAAGGGACCAGGGTGTATACCCTCATGATTGTGTTCGTTCAAGAGATCGATACTGGGCAGCTTGCGAGGTACTGTGTTTCCATTTCTCGTGATCCGGAATGACGAATATCACTGGCAGCTACCTGGCGGGTCAAATGCAGTATCGCAATTATAATGCATCATCTGTCATCGCTGCCTTGACCCTCATACTCACGCATCTCCCGACGAAGACGAGTGTGGTTGTTCGTCGAAATCGGTATTTCTCCCCCCAAATAGCTCAGCCGTTCCGGCTTGGCGGTGGCATCGAAGCGTGGAATGGCATTTATGCGTCCGTCAAGGCGACTTACAAGCAGCTGATGCTCAACGCCGACGTCTACATAGCACCATTTTACACTCCTGGAAATATGGTGTCTGCAATGATGGCGTTCCAGGACGTGTCCTTGGCTCCAACTCAGATGGACAATTTTTTCCAGGGTGTCCGCGCCGAGACGACCCTTCTTGGATATCGCAAGATCGTGATTTGCAGGGGGTTTGCATCCCACTCCGCGAGGAATTCGTTTAACGCACCCGAATACGGGCTTATTACTGTGGAAGAGTACTTTAGGCGGAGTGAGCTTGTTTGCTGTTCCGTCCACCTATGTTCTCTGATTCAGCCATTTCTCCTAGAATACAACATTCAGCTGCAACACCCGGATCTGCGGCTCATCAATGTCGGTGGGCAAACGGGGAACTACCAGCCTGCAGAGCTTTTCGACATAGTCCCTGGTCAATACTCCCGTAAAAGACTTGCCGATCAACAAGTTGTTGCCATGACTTCCGTGGGGTGTCGACCTCTCAATGTACGGGGGGAGACAACTGTCACTCAACTTCGTCACCAATTCGGACTGGACATGATCTGGCCAGAACTGGAGTCCTTTGGTATTACCATCAGTCAAGACATGGCCGTCATTCCGGGTCGAATTCTGTCAAAGCCTGGTATCACGTACGCGTCGAGTGTTGCCGCATCGGTCAACGACCAAGCTGCTTGGAATCTCGTTGGTGTCAAGTTCGCAGTCGGTGCACGGCTTGATGACTGGGCTGTTCTGGTGATCAAGGACAACGTTAAAGTTGAATTTGCTGGTGCTTCGGATAGGGATCTGCGTGAAGTTGTGTCTGCCTTCCGCCACATGTGCAACGCGAGCGGCATGCGTGTCACCGCCGACCCAACTTACGCTACAGCCCAGCTGCCACGCCAGGACTCGGAGGCTTTTGATCCCATAAGGCAGGAGGCTATCAAGACCATCAAAGATACGCTCTTGAGCATCAAGCCTAAGCCTACTTTGATCCTTGTCATGCTGGCAAACGAAGACAAGGCTATATACGAGGGCGTGAAACATTTATGCGATGTCCGCTTGGACGTAGCCACAGTCTGCGTTCAATCCGGCAAGATTCGCAGGCGCAATCCACACTACTTGGCCAACGTGGTGTTGAAAGTCAACACAAAACTTGGTGGCATCAATCATAGACTCGATGCCGATGGCGGAAAATGGTTGCATGGTGAGCTGACCATGGTCGTCGGTATAGCCACCTCGCATCCAAGCCCCGGCAGCGCTATGGGGTGTCGTAAGAATTCTGTTCTGTTCCTTCTATGTACCCTTCCTGACGTGCATTTGCATTATACTAGCGTCCATCGCAGCCGTCGTAGCAAGTATTGACAACGACTTTACACAATACCCGGCCATATTGGAAATTCAAAATTCTAGTATAGAGGTACGTGGCCCTTGGAATGACGATGTTACTGAGTTAGTGATGTATTTTAGATGGTCACAAACCTGAGGGATATGATGGTCGATCGACTGAAGCTCTTCCAGAAGAAAAACAACGGCAAGCTCCCGGAGCGTATCCTCATTTATCGTAGTGGTATTTCACAGGTGTGTCGTTCCTCCGTTCGTGTCAATGATCTCATTGTCTCCAGAACCACTTCAACCACCTCAGGGAAGTAGAACGACCTCTGATCATCGAAGCGTTCAAGGCCGTCAGTTCTGGAGAACCGTATAGACCCAGGTTTACGATCGTTGTTTGTAGTAAGAGTCGCCACGTGCGATTTTACCCCACTGAGCAAGACGATGCCACACGCAATGGAAATCCTTTACCAGGCACTGTGGTAGACCGCGGCATTACCGCCATATACGATTTCGATTTTTTCCTACAGTGTACGTGTATTGATTTACGCCTGACCCCTGCAAGTGCTGATAAAAGCGACGCCAGCACACTGCAGTGGGACGCAAGGCATACCTCGGCCGACCCACTACTACGTCATCCATGACGAGATCAGGTACAGCGCCGACAAAATCCAGGGGACTACCAATGCTCTCAGCTACATGTATGCCGGGGCGACGCAGGCCATAAGCGTTGCATCCCCCGTATATTATGCCAACGCCGCTTGCCAACGCGGGCGATGCTATTTGCGGAAGCTCTTCTACGGATACGTCGGCGAGGGCGGGTCGACAACAAGTGGGACACAGACTGGGAGTGAGAATGCGATGGAGATGGATGTCATGCAGGAAGCAAGGAGACTGTGGGGGTGGGGCGTCGCTGGGGCGGGCCTCAAGGAAACCATGTTTTACCTTTGAGATGTGATACGGAGTTTGCTTGCCAAGGGCGTGTTTCATTTGGTCTGACTGACTATGTACCCGTACTCGTGCGTTTGGTCTCTGCGATGCTGCAGGATACTGGGGGACGTCAAGTGGCCACGAGGCAGAGATGAAGCAAAATAGTATGGGGGAAATGTGCCGCTACCAGAACGTGAGGTGAGCACGAGGCAGAGACGGTTTAGGGCATTAGGTATCGAGGCCTCGAGGGCGACACCTAAGCCCAGTGGATGATTTCTTGCAACATGTGAGTCACAAGGAGGAATTGATGAAGCAGAGAGTCCGATGGCACCAGGATCGTGTAAGTCAAGAGTCACCACTGGGAGACGAAGTGATAGAACTTGACAAAACGTGTCTATAAGGCATAGCACAGCTACACGTGGGCGCATCGTTCGGCTCTTTGAACCTCAAGAATGATGCATGGCAATTCCAGGCTCCCTGCAACAAAGATGCGTACGTCCCTCTAGTGAGATAGGACGACATTGCGATGTTGACGTCCAGAATGGCAACAGTCGAAATCCAAACCGAAAACGAAGAAGTATGGGGGCTCGCGTTCAGTCACAACGGAAGGGAAGTCTTGGGTGGCAGCTACTCTGGAGGATGGTTCCGGCGATGGCAAGTCGAAGACGGGAAGGAGACAGAAACCGTCCCCAGCGCGCCAAAGGGGGCTGTCTTGGCAGCAGCCACTTCCAAGGATGGACGATGGATAGTGCACGGTGATGGGGGGGTTGTGGTGGTGAGGGTCGCAACGACATGGCAACTAGTATTCCGTGTGAAAGAGCACACTGGTAGGGTCGACGGGATCGACATTTCTCCAGATTCGACGCGGTTCGCTTCGGTTTCGGCAGATGGGACCTTGCGGGTCTTCAGCATCACCACCGGAGAGAGACTCCTTGGACCAATTCATCACGATGACTGGCAGACTGCGGTCAAGTTCTCCCCAAGCGGAGAGTACCTCGCCGCAGCCAGTTGCTCCAGCCGTGTCCGAGTCTGGGATGCACACACTGGCAATCGGCTCTGCGAGATTGCGCGGTCTCCCATGGACAACTGGTCACACTCTCCCATAGCCTGGTCAGGCGACAGCAAACGACTCTTCTATGTTACGTCGGACGGCAAGGTGACCTGTCATGACATATTCTCTTCCAACGCGCTTCGAGAATGGCTGCTTCTCATCGACGACCCTGGCTATTGTTCTCTTGCAACCAATGGAAGACTCATTGCGTGTTCCACCCCGGTTTCGCTTTCGTTTTGGGACGCCTCTACATACTCGCGTATTGATCCCCCCATCGAAGTTGAGGGTGGGATTTATGGTGTTGCTTTATCACACTGTGACAACTACTTTGCGGGTGGAGGACGCGGGAAAATTACACTTTACACTCTCAGGAACATTCTTCCCAAGGACGTCTTCGTCGATGCACGTATTTGATCGCATTCACCGCTCGGACACAGTCTGACCATTTGCAGCTTCCCTCTCGCCTCCCACTCATGCAAGTGAGCGATGCAGCATTCAAATCATGGAGAGAAGGCAGCTTGAAGAACGTCGAGGACATACTGTCGCAAGAGATTGTGGAGCATAGTAACTATCACACATTTGCCAATCGTGCTCTTGTGCGCACACGATTGAAGCAATGGGATATGGCTATCGAGGATGCGACAAGGGTACCGTCTCGCCATCTTTTCGAGTGCTTCGTTCAATCCATTGCATCCTAGTCCCTCTCCATCAGTCCGTCGGCCATAGGTTACATTGCACACGCCATTGCACTGCTTGATCAACACGAAAAGAGGCGTGCACTGCGAGCTTTCGATCTCGCATTTTGCCACTGCGATGCAAGCCAGAAGAGATTCGTCTTGCTTTTACGGGTACGCCCCATGTTTCATTGAATTTCCATCCCGATTACTCATTTTGCATAGGCCATTCTCTTGTTTGTAGCTGGAAAAAGAAAAGACCCAATAGCACGTGTCAATGACCTCATTTCCATTGCAGATGACAGCGAAAAATATGATTTTTGTCGAGTAAGTGGAACTGATTACGATCGGCTGACATCACCACTGATATTTCCTCCAAGGTCCTCGGAACTATGTACCGAAAGCGAGGTGATCCCCAGCGCGCAGTTCAATCCTCCAAGCGTGCCGAATCTTTTTCTGCTGCCCGCAATGGCCTTCATCTTGTGGCGATTTCACTCGTAAGCACAATGCCAAAGCACGACGATGCACGCTTATTGTTTCGAAAGATATTTGGCGAGGAGTTTGACGGGCTCGAAATTGATAAATGATGCTCCTGCGGGGATCCGTTGTTGCAGGGTTTATCTCAAGGTTTCTACTTTTCAAAGTGGTGGGAATCTTGATGGGCAACGGGGATCCGTAATCACTAGCGCGGTATTCCTTCTGAGTGATGGACTATGCTTACTCTTTCCTTTATGTCCATATTCGCCATCTTCTCTGATGAGTGTGAATGTGATAAATGGATCAGTGACTGTGAGAGGTTATATATTTTCGACGGAAAGAACACAGTCAAAACTGAAGTGCTCAAGCTCTGTCAGTGTGCCATAAGAACAGGAGGCGGGTCCTCGGTGGAGCCATCCGTCTCCTCATCAGAAGCCCTTTCCCCTCAAGCATGGACACATGAAGTCCTGCAGGCCAGAGTTATCTCCGAGCACGAAGACGGTGGTACTCCATAGTTCGCCACGCGTTCTAGCCAATTCATCTTTTCAGCTTGGCAGGGAGACGCAGGCCCTAAGCCTGGTGTCCCCCGTGTATTATACCTGCTTGTCAACGTGGGCGATGCCGTTTGCGGAAGCTTTTCTACGGATACGTCGGCGAGGGCGGGACGACAACGAGCGTGACTCAGACAGGTCATGAGAGTATGACGGAGATGGATATCATACAGAAGCAAGGAGGCTATGGGGGTGAGGCATCACCGCGGGCCACAGGGAAACCATGTTGAGCTTCTAAGACGAAGCGTGCTTGGGGCGCGAGCTGGATTTGGTTGATTGTTCATTGAAGATGTACTCATATCTGTACTGGTGTATGTTTGGTCTCTGATCATGTACGATACTGGGGTCTCCACTGGGTGATGCGTGTGCGACTGACAAGGACAACATGATATCGGAGTCATGGAATTCTGGTGTGATTTGAAAGGGTAAGGAACGTGACGTGAGCACGAGACAGTATTTCATGCGCCACCATACACCAACCAAAAACAAGTTGGTGCTGTGTCTCCCACCTTTCACTTCGCCGTCTCCCTACCGTGTTGCGTGGTCGATCTGTCTCGTTCTTTGTGTGAGAGATGCACTGCACACAAGTTGTTGACGCTACTCATCTATTCGGGTCCGGAGGCGACCATTCGCCCATGTGACCAATCAATGTCGACGTCCACTTTCGCAATGCCGAAGGAAGGTTTACGCCGACTGCGTCGGCGTTTCCCGAGTACAAAGAAGTGGACGACAAAGAGAGGTGGGGCGACTGGGGAATGTGGGAATGAGAATACGATGTCCAGTGGCAGGACTACAGTGTTGAGGAAAAGGTAGAGAGTTCGAACGCACTAGGACTAAGTGAGTTGAGGACCAATGCAGAAGACAAGAAATGAATTTGCCCAGCAGATCCATTTCGAGAAGATAAACCGCGCCTGTACTAAGGTATAGCGCGGCCGTACGTCGGCGCATTGCTCCCTGACTCTTTGAACCTCGAGAATTGTTGTAGTGAGCCACATCGCCTAATTCTGGGCTGTCTGCGACGAGCGGATGTGTACGTCTCTCTGGTGAGATAGGACGACGCTGCGATGTTGACGTCCAAGACAGCGATTGAAATCCAGACTGAAAATGAAGAAGTATGGGGGGTTGCGTTCAGTCGTGACGGAAGGGAAATTATGGGTGGCACCTACTCTGGGGGGTGGTCCCGGAGATGGCAAGTCGAAGACGGGAAGGTGGTAGGAATTGTTCCCAGCGCGCCAAGGGGGCCTGTCTTGGCAGCAGTCGCTTCCAAAGATGGACGGTGGATAGTGCACGGCGATGGACAGGTTGCGGTTGTGAGGGTCGCGACGACATGCAAACAAGTATTCCGTGTGAAAGAACACGCCGGTAGGGTCGACGGGGTCGACATTTCTCCAGATTCGACGCGGTTCGCTTCTGTCTCGGCAGATGGGACTTTGCGGGTCTTCAGCATCACCACCGGAGAGAGACTCCTTGGGCCAATTCAACACGATGACTGGCTGACTGCGGTCAAGTTCTCCCCAAGCGGAGAGTACCTCGCCGCAGCCAGTCGTTCGAGTCGTGTCCAAGTCTGGGATGCAAACACTGGCCTCCAACTTTCCGAGGTTGCACGGTCTCCCATGCCCAACTGGTCACATGCTCCCATAGCCTGGTCAAGCGACAGCAGACGACTCTTCTATGTTACGTCGGACGGCAAGGTGACTTGTCATGACATATTCACTTCCGACGTCCTTCGAGAATGGCTTCTTCTCATCAACGATTCCCCTGGCTATTGTTCTCTTGCAACCAACGGAAGGTTCATTGCATGTTCCACACCTATTTCGCTCTCGTTTTGGGATGCCTCTTCATACACCCGGATTGGCCTCCCTGTCGAAGTCGAGGGTCACGGTGGTATTTACGGCGTTGCTTTATCGCACTGCGACAGCTACTTTGCGGGTGGAGGACGCGGGAAAATTACAGTCTACACTCTCAGGAACATTCTCCCCATGAATATCTTCGTTGATGCAAGTATTCAATCACATTCCTTCTCGGACGTTGCCTGACGGTTCGCAGCCTACCTCTCGCCTCCCACTCATGCGAGTGAGCAATTCAGCGTTCAGACCATGGAGAGAAGGCGACTTGGAGAACGCCGAGGCCATACTGTCACGGGAGATTATGGATCATAGTACCAATCATGCACTTGCCAATCGTGCCCTTGTACGCACGCGAATGCAGCGCTGGGATGTGGCTATCGAGGATGTAAAAAGGGTACTGTCTCTCCGTCTTTTCGAGCACCTTGCACTCAATTCATCGAGTCCTAGTCCCTCGCCATCGCCCCATCTGCCATAGCACACATCGTACACGCCGTCGCACTGCTTGGTCAACACGACAAGAGGCGCGCACTCCAAGCTTTTGATCTTGCCTTTTGCTATTGCAGTGCAGACGAGAACAAATTTGTCTTGCTTTTAAAGGTATACACCACAATTCGTTGCATTTCCTCTCCAATTGGCGTTATTTCGCATAGGCAGTCCTCTTGTTTGTGTCTGGAGAAGGAAGAAACCCAGTGACGCGTGTTGATGACCTGATTACTATTGCAGACGATAGCGAAAAGTATTACTTTTATCACGTATGTTGTACTCATTACGGCCAGTTGAAATCACCACTGATATTTCTCCAAGGTCCTTGCAATTATCCACCGAAAGAATGGCGATGTACAATGCGCTGAGCAATCCTTTGAGCATGCCGCATCATTTTCCGCTGCCCGCGAAGGCCTTCATCTCGTGACGATTTCGCTCGTAAGTACAATGCCAATGCATGACGATGATGCATGCTCATTCTTTGGAAAGATATTTGGCGAGGATTTTGAGGGACTCGAAATTGATATATGATGCCCTGGCAGAGATCCGTTGTTGAGGGGTAAGTCATAGAGGGCTCCTGCTTTCCGAAATCTTGATGGGCAATGGGGTTTCCGTAAACGCTGGCATGGTATTCCTTCTGAGTGGTGCCAATGGACTATGCTTACGCTTTCACCTATGGCCATGTTCGTCGCTGAAAAGGAATGATGTTGAATGTGATGCGATAAACGGATCAGTGACTGTGAGAGATCAAACACTTTTGATGGAAAGAACACAGTCCAAGCTGAAGTGCTCAAGCTCTATGCCGTTGCGGTCGAGTCAGACGCCATAGGATCAGGAGGCGGGTCCCCGGTGGAGCCGTCCGCATCTTCATCAGAAGCCAGAAGCCCTTTCCCGAGCCCGCTCCGGTACGGAAACCTGAAGTCCTACATGCCAGAGTTCTCTCCGAGCACGGTGAGGGTGGCACTTCATAGTTCGTCGCACGTTTTTGCTAATTTATCTTCTCAGCCGACACGGTGGGTATAAGAGGCGGTCGTGAGTAGACATTCGCAGACTTTCCTCTGTCACTTCACCCACAGATATATCTCCAGGTTTAGCATTGCTGTTTCACTCACGATGTCTGCGATTGGTGCGTACTGGTCCTACAGGGCAACGGCGTATAACGTTGACTGTTCGCGAAGGTCATGCCTCCAAGACTATTGACATTGATTGCGGAGCTGCAGACCCTGTTTCGGTTGCCTTCACGTGCGATGGAAAGCAAATCATGAGTGGCGAGCGGTGCTCTAGGTCTACAGGGCGGTTTCGGCGATTCCAACTTGGCGAGAACTTGAACCAATCCGCGGGCTCGCTGGTGGACGTGTACGATGGTTTCGATACTGGGGTCACATCAAAGGATGGCCAATGGGTCGTGAGTATCGGGGGAAAGAAGGTGGTGATGAGGAACACGGCGACGAACGAAGTGGTCAAGGTAGATGAACAAGATTCGATGGTGCACGCGATCGACGTGTCTCCAGACTCGACGAGATTTGCGCTGGGATTGGAAGACAAGACCGTCCGGATATTCAGCATGACTGGGAAAAGACTCCTGGACCCGTTGCAGCACGACAATACGATCTTCGGCGTTAAATTCTGTCCTCATGGCACGCGCCTTGCAACTACTACGTTTGGGGGTGTTTGGGTATGGGATGCTCGCACTGGAGCACAGTTGGTGCGGTCATATGTGGACTTGAACTTTGTCTATGGCTCAGCCGATAACCCTGCTCAATACTTCAGTCCCCTTGGATGGTCCAACAATGGTCAGCGTATCTTTGTTGTATCTTCTGGGAGGATCATTGCTGTCGACTTCAGGCTGTGCCGGTCGGATAACACGCCGCAGTGGTATGATCCCAAATCCGTCCCTGCAAGCAACGAGCCAAGATTTTGCTCGCTCGCGACCAACGGGAGATTCATCGCATGTGCTGCAGGCGGGACACTTTCGTTTTGGGATACTACTTCTTCCTACGGCCAGATCGGTCCTACCATCACATTTCAAGACTCGATTTACTCCATTGCTCTATCGCCTGACGATAGCCATCTCGCGTGTGGCAGGGGCGACAAGAAGATCACGGTCTACTCGCTCAGGGATATTCTTCCCCTGCATGTCATCCTTGATGTAAGTACTCAACTATATCGGCTAGCTCGGACCTGATCTGGTTATTCACAGCCTACCACTCGCTTACCTCTCATGAGTGTGAGCGACGCAGCATTCAAGCCGTGGTTACAGCATACCCTCCCGCAAGCCATAGGGATGTTGTCCCAGGACATGGAAGGATCTGAATATCGTGCTCGCTACAATCCTGCTCACCACGCAATTGCAAATTACGCCCTTGTAGAAGCATGCCTCGGAGGTTGCCATATGGCAGTCCAACACGCTAACAAGGTAGCTTTCGATTGTCTCTTCTGCTTTATCATGTACATTTACGTGTATCCAAGTCCCTCGCCATGCAGCTATCGGCCATCGGTCACATCGCAAAGGCTCGCGGGCTCCTTGGGCAAGGTCAACAGGAGCTCGCGTTTGAAGCGTTTGACCTGCCTTTCGTGACTGCAAAGCAGACGAAACAAGATTTCTCTTACTCATAAAGGTACGTTGCTCGTTTTGTCCCACTTACTCCCCAGCTGAATTCATTTCTCACAGGCGATCTTCATGTTCATATCCGGAAAGCGTGAATACGCGATAGCGCGCGTGAACGATCTCATCACCGTTGCAGATGACAGTGAAAAGTATGATTATCTCCAGGTACGTACCATATCCAACGTGGCTCTACGACACCTCTGACATCCATATTGTCAAGGTCCTCGCAAATATGTACCTGATGCAAGGAAACACGGAACTCACGATGCAATCGTTTGAGCGTGCCCAGTCGCTGTCGTTTTTCCGTCGAGGCTTTCACCTAGTGACGATCCTGCTGGTAAGTTATCGGCCATGCACTCTGGCCAATGTCTTGCAAAGCGAAGCATGCTGAACGTGTCCTGAAAGATATTCGGCCGGTCGTTTGAAGAACTCGACATCATAGTCCGCCGCCCTCTGAGGGAAACCAACTGAGTGACACGGGATCCAAGCTCGAAGCACCTCTTCTCAAGATGGCGGACACGCTGGGCTATGAACATTCAAAATCGCTGGAAAATCGTTATGTATGATGTATATACTGAACTGATACTACCACTCGTTTAGTAAGCATTGGAATGAGGTGCACCGACATACTGTGCCATTGTGAAATGTCAGAATGTCATCTTGACGAAGCGAATGGCACTAACCGTACTTACAATCGAGCCCTAATTGAACGCGATGATGCTGGCCCCAGCAGAGTAAAGGATGGTATCAGCCCACGCATCGATATGCCACACCAGACCCGTCCTGGAGACCCCATCTACGTAGGCTTTGATACGAAGATTAGCCGTGTGGTCAATGTCGATGGAGTTCAAGGCGACGAAGACAGAGGGATCCTTTGAGAACGCGACCGAGTCGAACATGATATTATTGCTTTGTTTAAGCCGTGGCTGGCTCCAATGCCGAACCTCGGTCGTGTTGACGGACCTGCTAAAGATCTGCTTGCGATTCGCTGGATAAGCGATCCAGCAAGCCTGTGCAACGTAGAGAATGGTATCTGCCCACGTCTCGATGTTGAGCGTGAACCCGTTTGGGTCGATGCTGGTGGCGGTCGTTCTGAGCCGCCAGTTGTGGTGCTTGTCTAGAGCGATGAGGTTGAAGAAGACGACGACTTTGGGAGGGGAACTGAATGGGCGCTCAAAGTTGATGCGTACGGAAACGGGATCGTGCGGGTTGGTCAAGAGATTGCGCATGTGTTCACCGGTGAGCAAGTCCTGATCTTCAGGTGCAAGCGCCAACACATGATCGATGCCGCTATAAAGAGTGGTGTCGGCCCAGGTTGAGATGTGGCAGTCAACCTGGGACTCGGTGATTTGCTGCACCCTCGATCTGGCACGGATGTTGGCGTTGCACCCAATATCTAGTTGGCGGAAGCCGTGAGCGATGCGGGAAGGGGCCGCAAGTAGGCAAGGAAAGTTCAGGGTAGCGTGAGTATCAGGTTGGGGCTTGTGCCAGGGACGAACACTCCCCGTGTTAAATTCACGGAGGATGGGCATGAGCCGTTGGTTGCGAAGTGGGTTTGGTTTTAATCATATCGCCACCAGTGATTCGAGGTGATCCCATTAGCCGGCGCACGGACCTTACCGCAAAAATTCTGCCAGTTGGAGATGTCATCAACATTCAGACCCTGGAACTTAGCCATACAGTTCTACTACTCCTCGAGCCAAAAACTTTGCCTGGCCCCAACTCTAGTCAACGAACGATTCCAGCACCACCCGCGCCTTGGTCAACGTTATTGTCTTCTCACCCATTTGCTTCCTTAACCCCACGCGAGACACGCAAAGAACTGTCTGAGTTACTTCCTTTCCTCGCGGTGTCTCCTGGTCTTCATTTATATCCACCATACTCTCCCGATCAAACGTGGCTCCAGGCTGAACGGCGAATACCTCGAAATCGCCCGATATCATCCCGGAAACCATGTTACCAAACGTCCCCGCGTGCGACACGATGGATGATATTTTACCGCCAATTTCTGACCAGAGTTTCGACATTCCATCGGGCTGAGGAGAAACGAGGCCAGCGGCCGCAACGATGACAGAGAACCCAGTCATAAAGTTCTCGACCAGAATCTTTGGGTCGCTGACATAAGTGGGCAGGATGTGGGTATGTGTCAGGACACGCCAATGTCCAGATATGGCTTGTGTTTCCGTTTCCGTTTTCTTCATGCGTGAGCGAGAATGTTCAACATTGGTCAATCTCACCTGCTTTCCGCAGCCTCTGATACATTTCCTCGATGGGCGCGTTGACCCTCTGATCGACGGTCCACGAGGATATGATTTGGCACAGCACATGCGAAAGGTAACCCTGGAATGCGAGTTGGAGGAATAATGTGACGTCTTCGTTTCCCTCCAACACTGCCAAATGATTCACCATGACAGTCCCAATTGCCCCTAAAACGAATTTTCCAATAGAAATGCGCTCTTTCGACTGAGGAACTGTCGCATTTTGACGCCCAAGGTTCTCGACGACATTGTCGGCCATCGTCATAGATATCTGGTACACCTCCTCGTTAAGCTCCTGCAGCTTTTGGATGATATCCTGGTCTGCGTGCGCATCCGCTGTGGAGATGAAACGTTGGGAAAAAGCTCCATCAGGACAATATATGGTGATGGGGGGCTTCTTCCCGATCCTTCGCAAAGTTGCTTTCTCCCTCATGTGTCAGGGGCCAGGTAGATACTGACTTGGCACCGTTTCACAGGGTGATCAAATCAGTGAGCAGAAGGAGATTCGCCACTCATCCTGCTTTATGGACAAGAGTCAGGCGGGGTTGGATACCAAGGAGGGGGAAATCTTGTGTTATCGCGGCAATTTATCTGATCCACACTGGCAGGATGAAGATTTATGCAAGTGTTCGCCCGCATATTGTGTTCTAATTCTGAAGTGACATCTTTTAGCGTCTTTCACTAGCATGTGCACAATCCGAGCGAATGTGAGCAAGGTAGCAGTTGCAAGGGTCGGGGCGTCGGGCAAGACCTACTATCGAGTCAATGTTGACTTCGTTGTATTCTTCGGGCCCACAGAATTGACAGCACAGATCGTATGGGAGGACAATGTGAGTCACCGACCACACTTTGTTTCTTTTTCTCTCATTGCGACCATGACCACGTTTGTAGGGGACGGAAATGCGGTGAGTACTACTAGGGCACTGGATTCTTTGCATTGCCAAACATACACTCAGATCGCCAGCGATGATCGCCTATCTTGATGACTGAGGGGTTCGATGCCATGGAGAGGATCGCACCAATGAAAGTGAGTTCAACCGGGTGTTAGTATGTGTTAGCTCTGAGTGTACGTGAACGTCTAGTCATGGAATAGCTAGTATGAAGAACTTGGTGTATATGATGATACATTTGAATGTGCAGCTTAGATTCGCCTATCCCTCCGGGTATAGACCATGTCATTGGATTATTCCGACGGTCCGTAATGCTCGCAGGGCAGTGGCATTCCGCAAAGGTAGAGGCTCTCTCTGGAAAATGGAGCATGGCGTATTAGAGTGGTAGAAATCCGGGTTTCGAGAACCACAGGTTGGTCACGAGTTCGGGATGAACAGCTCCCCTCATCGGATGGTTGCATGAGGCACGGGGGATGTAATCAAGCTATGGATATCGAGGACCCGCCGACCACGATACGATCACGCTACACTCTTGGATTAGGGGTTTTAGGAAGAAATCACGGTCAACTCAGCACCGAGCCACCAGGTTGTCGTAATCAGTGGATGAACGCTAGAGCACTGACTGAGAACGATAGTGAACGCTCGAATATCAGGGTGAGGTGACCATCGATGGCGAGCCGTACTAAGATCGGTACTTGAGTCACTAGTCCTAGTCAAAAATCGATGCCGCTGAAGGTGGCTGTCGATAGAATTCAATGGACGCCGTAGTGGCCCCTTTCCCTCCTGACTCTTGGACACCTCACCTATTCTGGATCGAACCTCTTCAGTGACAATGCATAGTACGTCAATCTCGTTCGATGGTGTCGCAAATATTATGTTGATTGTCCAGGCCCAGGTTTGAAAGTGGTTGAAATCCAGACGCACGAGGCACATCCGTGGGGTATCGGCTTCAGTCACGATGCAAGGCATATCGTGAGCGGGGGTAACTTCACCAGCGGTTCTGCAGGATGGCTTCGGAGATGGCAAGTTCGAGATGGGCGCGAAGTGGGGACAGTGGTTAACACGGCGGGACTCGCCTATGCTGTCACAGCCTCCAAGAATGGCCGATGGATACTGCACGACGACGAGCATGTGGTGGTGCTAAGAAACGCAACAACGAACGAAGAGGTGCTCAGAGTGCAGGGGCGCGGGCAGACAGGCTGGGTTGTGGCGGTTGACGTTTCCACAGACTCGACAAAATTCGCCTTGGTATCACTGGACGGGATCTTGCATATCTTCAGTCTAAGCATCACTGCCGGACACCGGCAAAGCCTCCTCCCAGGGCCTCTTCAGCACGGCTGCGGAATAGCTGGGGCCAAGTTCTCAACAAACGGGGAATACATCGCCAACACGTTGGGGCGGGATCACGTCCAGATCTGGGATGCCTGTACTGGCAACCAAGCGTCCGAGATCAATCTGGGTCGTGCTGATAGTGGTGGTAATTTCTTCTATGGGAGTTCTCCTTTGGCCTGGTCGGGCGATAGCAAGCGTCTCTTTGTCGTCACGTCAGTCGTGTCTAGACGCCACCACTTCCTCGCCAGCGAAGCTTGCAGAATGGTCTTTGCCAATTAAAAACTTTGGTGTCTGCTCTCTCGCCACCAACGGGAAAAAGTACATCGCATGTTCCACACCCAATACGCTCTCCTTTTGGCACAGTGCCTCGTACACTCAAATTGGTTCCACCCTCGAATTTCAGGATCATGTTCGCTCCGTGGCTCTATCGTCCAACGACAGCCATCTTGCATGCAGCAAGAGCGGCGGGATCACAGTTTACGCTCTCAGGGATATTCTGCCTAGGGAAATTCTCCTCGATGTAAGCATCCAGTCACACCGCGCCACCCGGACATGGTTCTGATTCCCAACAGCCTACCTCTCACCTCCCGCTCATGAAAGTGAGTGAAGCAGCGCTCAAACCATGGATAGACAACAACCTGGACAGCGCTGACGCGATACTGTCTCGGGAAATCGACACAGAACCTAGTCACCACGGACATGCTAATCGCGCTCTCTTACGCACACAGTTGAAACAATGGGGCTGGGCGATCGATGATGCGAAAAAGGTACCTTGCTTCCTTTGTTTTCGAGTCTTTTGTGTTCACTCGAGCATATCTCAGTCCCTTGCCATTCAAGCGTCGCCTTTAGCTCACATCGCACACGCTGTCGCACTGCTTGGCCAAGGCGAGAAATCACGCGCACTTCAGACACTCGATCTTGCTTTTCTTGACTGCGATGCAAACGAAACAACATTCCTATTGCTCATAAAAGTGGGCAGTCTCGCTTTGTCAAATCGCCTTGTCCACTCAACCTCTTCGCCTCACAGTCCGTTCTCTTGTTTGTATTCGGTGAACGTGAAGATGCAATCATTCGCGTCAAGAACCTCATCGCTGTTGGCAACGACAGTGAAAAGTACAACTATCACCATGTACGTGTTTTTGATCCGATTCTTGCTCGCCCGAGTCACTACTGAGTTTCCTGTTTTTCCAAGGTCCTCGGGAGTATGTACCGAAAGCAACGAGATGATCGGCGCGCAAATCAATCCTTGGATCTCGCGCAGTCTCTTTCCTTTTCGCGTCAAGGCTTTCATTTAGTCACGATCTCACTGGTAGGTCCAACACCCGGGTCTGCATGACGATCATACATGCTCACGCTTTGGAAAGATATTCGGCAAGGATTTTGAAGGACTCGACATCAGTAAATGAATCAATGGGAAGGTTTTTTGCCACAAGTATGACATTTCGGAGATCTGTATGCCTTTGCACGATGATAGGCGTATCGATGGGCAACGTACATCCAGTACTCACGATGCCAAGCAATCGAGAATTCCTAGCTTTCCCCGCTGCTTATTTCCGAGATGCCGAGATCTTTGCTTGGGACCTAGTCACAACGTGGCTTTGGAGATTTACCGGTCAAGCCTGACAATGGACTCCGAGCAGGGTTGCATGTTCATGTTTAGACAATCAGTAAGACTCAGGAGATTCTTCTTCCACATGACGATTGGAACAACATGTACAATGGTGTTACAAGACATCGCGAGTACACTTATTTTACTGCTCGAGCCAAAACAAGCCTTATCCGCCACTAACCCAGTAACGACTCGAGTACCACCTGCGCCTTGGTCAACACTATAGTTTTCGCACCCATCTGCTTCCTCAACCCCACGCGAGTCACACACAGCACGGTCTGAACTAGTTCTAGTCCTGTTTCTCGGAGTGCTCCTTGCTCCTGATCCATATCCACCATACTCTCCCGATCAAACATGGCTCCGGGCTGAACGGTGAATACTTCGAAATCGCCAGATATCATCTCAGAAACCATGTTACCAAACGTCCCGGCATGCGACACGATGGACGATATTTTCCTGCTAAATTCCGACCAAAGTTTAGACGCTGCATCGGAACGAGGAGGGACAAGGCCTGCAGCCACGATGATGTCAGAGAGCCTAGTCATGGTAGACTCTACCAGAACCTTTGGGTCGCTGACATGAGTGGGCAAGATGTGGGTAGGTGTAAGAGCGCGCCAATGTCCGGATATGGCTTGTCTTTCTGTTCCGCTTTCTGTGTGAGTGAGCAAGGTTGTTCAACATCGGTGAATCTCACCTGCTTTCCGCAACCTCTGATACGTTTCTTCGATCAGCGCATTGAGCCTCTGGTCGACAGTCCATGAGGATACAATATAGCGCAGCACATGTGAGAGGTAACCCTGGAATGCGATCTGGAGGAACAATGCAGCGTCTTCAATCCCCTCCACTACCGCTAAATGATTCACCATAACGCGGCCAATGGTTCCTCGAACGGATTCCCCAACAGAAGTGTGCGCTTTCGCCGCCCGACGGGTTGTCGCACTCTGACGTACGAAGCTCTCGGTCAGATAGTCGGCCATCGCCATAGATGTCTGGTACACCTCCTCATTGAGCTTCTGCAGCTGCTGGGTGATATCTTGGTCCGAGTGTGCGTCCGCTGTGGAGATGAAACGCTGCACGTTGTCCAACTGAGCTTGACATGATCTATATTTGTGGCGCATGGATGCAAGCGCAGCCGATTGTTCTTCAAACCTCCGTTGCAAGTCAGTCATGTCAGTTTTCAGTGAACTGATCCGGTCTTCCCTCTCCCCCAAAAGCTGAAGCTTCGCTCGGTGTTCGCCTCGGAGAGCTTCGTACTCTCTTGACAGTGCAGTGTTTGCCTGTGCTGCATCTGAGCGCTTGGGGTTCTCGCATTCGGACACCTTTTCTTCGGACATCTCCCCTTCGCAATAATCATGGCAAGAGTCTTCAACCGATTCCGACATCATTCCAGAGTCGTCCTTCGACTCGGAGTACACGAGGTGTCCGGCGTCCCCGCAAGATTCTGTGGGACCATCGTCCTCAAGACTTTCGGTAGGTTGTTGGGTCGTTGCATGCTTGGCATTGATCGACTCAATCTGCAGCACATCCTCGGATGCGCAGGACAACTGTTAGGAAGCATTTATGAGTTGATCTTTTCCTCCGCGAAAGTGCTTTTTTCTCGTCACCTTGTCTATTTGCTGTATCCTGTCTCGGCTTGGATAAACCACTACTACTTCTTCGACTGCGTTGTATTCCTGCTTGTCACGATCGACGATTTCACAGTCTTCGACCTGACGTGTGGTTGTGAAGTTGTGCCCTTCGCAATGTTATTATCCTACCTCCATACGTGACTGCGTTGCTTCTCTACATTCCGCGCTCGACGATGATTGGATCCTTGGCTCCCGGGTCCTTTTTTTGCTGGAAGGTATCATGATGGTCGCAAGTTCCTCCACGGCACCAGCTGCTATCGGGGTGGGCGGGTATCCCTGAGAGAGTTGAGATGGATAAAGTCGTTACAAAGCAGAAGGGTTAAGGGAACTCGGAAAATGATGCGATGAAGGGTATCGCCGCGGGAACTATGGGGGTGGGTTGTGAGAGAAGATCACCACCAGTGGAGATTGCAAGGCGAGGTGGGAGTGGATTTGATGGAGATAAGACACAGAAGGGGGAGCGGGACTCCGTCTCGCTCTACTTGGTTAACCGTACTGGCCAGTAATTCGTTCCTATATTGGCAGCAGTTGTCATCTCTGCGTGCAGACAGAGGAAACGAAAGTATTCTGCCACCACAATCCGCCAATGCGTCCCCGATCACTCCTGGTGGAATTTCGGGACTCTTCTGTTACACGTCCGAGTAAAGTGGTACTTGATGGAGGGCCTCGAGATGCACAAAAGCATAACACCAGTGTCACGAAAATGATGGGGCCCGCGATGTGTCATAACTGCATTTGGGAGACGCAGATCATGGCAATGCTAGGATTACCTAATATATCCAACCACGAGGTTAGCCTCGTGACAGCCTCATAATCACACCTCCATTATGAGTGTGCAAATGCTCATCGAAAAGATTCAAGATTAGTATGAAATCTTATGAACATGAGGCTTCCATTATCGAGATAACGGGGAGAATTTTTTTGCACTCTGCAGTTGTTCCTCGGTATTCACATATAAACCCTTCACGTGTTTGATGGACAGCTTTACTGACTCTTTTCTTCTTCGACGCACAGGCTATGCTAACAAGAAAGCCATACTACGGCCCCCATAAACTCGTCCTTGCGTTCGATGTTGGTACGACGTACAGCGGCATCTCGTATTGTATCCTTCGGCCAGGAGAAGTACCCAAGATCCAAGGAGTTACTAGGCACAGCTGCATGTTGCTTTTCGGATAGATATGTCCTGACATTCTTCTAGGTTCCCTGGCCAGGCGGAAGGCCACGGTAGCGCCAAAGTTCCTTCCATTCTGTACTATGACACCAGTGGTAACGTCAAAGCAGTTGGGTGCGAGGCACTCAGCGTGAATACAATGGACGACGCGGAAGAGCACGGGTGGGAAAAAGCAGAATGGTTGGTCATCGGCCATGATATGATACGCTCGGTTTCCGCTCACTGAATCCAGGTGGAAACTCCACCTCCGTCCCAAGCATCTTGCGTCTGCCCACATCAAGGACGATGATTTACCCCCACTCCCATCTGGAAAATCTGCAGTCGATATCCTGACGGATTTCATCAAGTATCTCTTTCAAAGCGCCAGGACACATATCCAGGAACATCATATGGGGCTTGACTGGACATCGATAGAAAATTCCATCGAGTTCATTTTCTCACACCCAAATGGCTGGGAGGGTGCACAGCAGAAGAAATACCGTGAAGCGATCGAAGGTGCCGGTCTCATCCCACGCACGCGCGAGGGGCGATCTCAGGTCCATATGGTAACCGAAGGCGAAGCGAGCTTGCATTATTGTATTTCAGACCTACCTGAGGAACTTGCTGACTCCGAGCCTCCAGCAATTGTCATCATTGATGCCGGTGGAGGGACCATTGATTTGAGTGCCTATTCTGTGACATTCAACCCCGTCGTCTGCGAAGAGATTGCCCCAGCCGAGTGTATGCTCCTCAGTCTGACAACCTACACGTTCTTATTCATTTCTCTTTCAAGGTCGTCTACAGGGTTCAGTGTTCGTCACGCGTCGTGCATCGACTCTGTTGAAAGGTAGTCGTCATTTCCTTTGTATTGTCTCCCGGCTGACGAGCCGGATAAATTCTAATGGCAGAAAAGCTTGAAGGCTCGCCTCACTGCAGCAATGAAGATATAGAAGAGCTTACACGCAAATTCGATGAAACAACAAAACTCAATATTCACAGCTCTGACGAGGCAGCTTACCTCACGATTGGCGGTCTTCGTTACAATAATCCACAATTTAACATTAAACGTGGAGCATTAAGGCTGTCAGGGTAAGCTTACGTCCTATATTGTCTTAGCGTGGTCTGATTGTGTCTTCCAGGGAAGAGGCCACAAGCCTGTTCGATGAGTCCATCAAAGCCATTATTGACGCATTTGATCAACAACGCAAGACTTTCAATACGAGACTCACTGTAAGTTACACCCTCTGCGATCGAATCATGAAATTAAGTAAGTTGTGATTTCTTAGATGGCATTCCTCGTAGGGGGGTTGGGTGCGAATAATTTTGTCTGGAGTCGCCTTCAGTCGCATTTCAGGGAGCTGGGCATTGATGTATGCCGTCCAGACAATGATATGTATGGATTTCTCCCGGCGGGTTCTCAGGGTTCGCTGACGCGTTCCAGAAACAAAGCGGTCGCCAACGGGGCGGTAATATTCCATGTCGATCGCGCTGTCAAATCACGGGTTGCTCGTGCCACATACGGCGTTCCCTATTCACCGTGGGTTGATGAAAGTGACCCGGAACATCGTCGCCGGAGGCACCAATGGTACAAAAGTCCATCAGGCCGTTATCAAGTTGTTGGGGGATTTTGTCCAGTTCTTCTCAAAGTCATTATCTTCTTGAAAGTTGGGTGGCTGCCTAAGTACTAACATAACGTCATTTGTAGGGCGATCAAGTCGACGAACAGAAAGAGATTCGCTACTCGTTCTGCTTTATGAAGAGATATCAAGCAGAGTTTGGTGGCGAGCAGATGAACATCATGTGCTACCGCGGAAAATTACCCCGTCCACGATGGCTTGATGAGGATCCATGTGGAGTGTTTTCCTGCATCTTGTGTTCTCATTCCGATGTGACTCTTTTTAGCGTCTTTCGCTGGTCTTGGTACAATTCAGGCGAATTTGAGCAAGATAGCAAACAATCAATTTGCACAGAGGGGGATTTCAGGCGAGACCTACTACCAAGTCGACTTCGATGTGGTTGCATTCTTCGGGTCTACAGAATTGACAGCACAGATGGCATGGAAGCATAATGTGAGTCGTGGTCCAAACTTTGATTCATTTCTCTGATGACCACCGTATTTCTATTTCCAGGGGATTGAAGAGCGGTGTGTATGAGTACATTATATTTCTCACATGATCTCACATAGACCCAGAACGCCAGCGACGATCGCCTATTATGATGACTGAAGGATTTGCATGGCGACGAGCAGGAGGGCATCGTACCTCCAAAAACCCATGGGACTTGGTGTTAGCGCATGTCAGCCGTTGCTAGGTTACGAGTCCCCCAGTACGAGCGTTGTTCGTGATACACTTGATTGAATTGCTCAGGACACCATGCCCTCTCTGGCGCTCCCGGACCACCATGCTCTCTGCCTTCTATCTGCAACGATTTTGCGAAACAACTGTGCTGCCATGTGATCACCCCAATGGTCCGGACGCCCGCCCATCATGCCATGGGCGGAGCATGACTCGACGTTGCAACGACTAGTTGCTTCATTAGACTCTTTCACCGAACCAGCCACCACGCTGGGGGTGCTTGGATGCTGGCCGAAGTAATTGTATAATGATCCAGAGATTTAGATGCTATGCAGAACTCCTTCCCTCCACTACTTACTACCTCCGTCTCAGAGTCCCCGTCCATCTGTCAAAGGGCGGTACCTACGTTCCCCTGCTGCAGAACTCCCTGGAGAGGAATAGTCAAGCATGACGAATAATACAACGAATGGGTCAAATGAATCGAAAACAGTGATTGTGAAGTAAGAAATAACACTATCAGTGTACCGCCCAACTTCCAAGAAAGTGAACAAGATACCCTTGTCAAACCAAAAAAATGCTAGTTTAAATGGTGTCGAGTGTCCATATGCGATAGATGGTGATGAATGTGATTAGGAAATACCTTGCCACCAGTAGATGTATCATTAGTAGTGGTAAGCAAATACGCGTGGTCCCTCAATGGTGAAACGCTTCTACGATGAGTGAGAAGAAGTGCAAACGTCAAAGCATGACCACGTCCAAAGGATTAAAGAATATCTAGGGTACGTATCTTGTCCATAAGGTAGTGCGGGGTAACTCCCTTTCGGATGCGTACGACGATCGGATTGTCCGTCGCAACCCGCTTGTATTCTCGGGACGAATGTGGTGCGAGGAGCAATGCCCCAAAAGGCTGTCTGAGACGAACAAACATGCGCAATGCACGCGTGGTCTTGTCGATGGGAGAGGGGAGCTGCAACGCTTGTACAAAAGCTTGAGGCGGTAACGAAATTGCTAGATTCTTGATAATGACGGGGAGCTCGCTATCCCAGGAGACACGTGGCGAGAATGATTCTACGTCATCGGCAATCATGTCTTCGTGTGGGAGGATGGGATCGAAAAGACTCTGGAGCCAGGGATGCACGAGCACCAGATTGGTCAGGCCCCCCAAGTCATCCGACGTCCTAATTTCGACCTCCCCGAGTGCAGATGCCGTGGCACGGTAAACGCGCACAGAGGGGTCGTCTCTGGCGGAGAATGGCCCGCTAACCGTCCTCAGTAGAAACACGATGCACGACAAGCTCAGGCGGCGACTGACGAGGCGAGGCGTGGGAAGAATGATAAGCCGATCGTATAGCTCTACAGCGGAATCTTGGATTGTCGAAATCGTCTCCAGTTTGGAAAGCAGCGTTTCCATCTCGACATCCGGGATGGGCGATGGCAGGTGAGGTGACAATGATTCGCGGTAAACGGTAATCTCCGCAGGGAGGCAACTATTATAGTCCGATGCCTTCCCTGTCCAAGCCAAGATCGCGGCGTCCCCAGAACGGGTGAGAACCTCCTGTAAGAGACGACCCAGCGCACGCCGTTGCCCTTCACCATACGTGACTGGGATAGAAACATCAAAGATGCCGAACAACGAGTAAGCAATGTCTTCCTGCTTTGTAGCATAGCGGGTTGAAGCAAGGCGAAGCTTTTCCCGGACGTTTTCTGATCCAGGACGCAAAGAGAGCAATTCCTTTGCATCGATGCCAATCGCGCGTGCCATCTCTTGCATAACAACAGCGGATTCCTTGTGGTTGAAAATATCCTCGTGAGGGAGATAAGGTTTCCAGTCCTCAGTATAGAACCGAATGACCTTGGATGCAAAGAATTCTTGGAGGGTCCAAGCACGAGTATTCCACAGGCTTGCCTCCAAAGCTCCGAGCTCCGAATCGGAGAATACACCCTTGAGATGAATGACGGTTAGGGAAGATTCGTGATACCATTGGAACATCGAAGTAAGGGATTCTTGTAATGCCGCCCCATCTGTCTTGTTAATGCAGCAGGTGTCGCTCCACGCCCATCGGAAGCCCGCTTCACGAACTATCGTGCAAAACATCAACAACTTCATGAGCTTGGGTGACCCTGCGAGGTCGTGTATTGATCCATGAAGGATATCATGATAGAGAGGCTCGTCTCCGTCCCACGTGTGGGAAAACGTGGCATATCGGAAGAATTCTTGCACTGCCTGATTGATCGCAGCATGATCGAACTGCAACACCATCGATGAGACGAGTTGTTTGAACTTGGCATCCTCTTCAAACACGCGCATTCGCTCTTGCTCATCACAGAGGTGACCATTCTTGGTGTCAATGAGGATCAGCGGGAAATCACGTTGAATGTGCTTGGCGGAGCTGAGAATGGCTGCTATTGTCTGCGACGGGTTCACATAGTGGCTCTGCAGTTCTATCAAAGGACTAAGTCGCAATAGGCTCCACGTAATACGAAAGATACTTACCACAAGTATGAAGATTGGGTGATTGTTCAAGCTTCGAAAGCATCTCATTCAGCGCTCCAATTGCTTCGTCATAACGACCAGCACCATGCAGCGCTGCATGTTTCGATTCATAGCCCCAAGGATCTGATGGATCAAGAGCGATTGCCTAAATAATGTCATTAGTCCTCATCACGGGATCAGAGACCGGCCAGACATACAGCATTTGCGTCACCGAGCGCAGCTTCCCAATTGCCCATCGCCCTGTGTACTTTGCTTCGCTTTATCAGCACAGCCGTCGACGATGGATCCAGAATTAATAATGAAGAGTAGTAGGCAGCAGCATCCTCGTGTGCAGCGGAACCCATGGCTACATCCCCTAGTTCATTCAGCTTGTCTACACATCGCTTCCTGAACTCTGTTACACGACTTCAGTTAAACTGAAGCGAAAGACACGCATAGCCACCCTCACCGGTGACCCATTGCATATCCACCTTTGACTTTGTCGCCGAGCTGAGGTCCACCTCAAGGAATGATGCTACTGCAGCTGCTGTGAGACCAGCGGCAAACAGCGCTTCACATTTCTTCTGGTAAAATTTAAATCTAAGAAAATCGAAATTCCATCCCGTGATCTTCGCAGGCAATCAATACTTGTACGTGTACTAAAGATCGTGGAATGGCCCATACCAGCGAGATAGTCAACAACTCTGGGAGTTGAGAGAACTCCCCAGGATCTGTTACGGATGCTAAGAGCTGTATTGCTTGACTATAATCGTGTGACTCGAGTGCAGCTTCCGCTAGGACGACAGACATGTGTGCCTGCATATAATATGAGCAGAGTGATTTCGCGGTGGAGAGCGGCACAACAAAATACCTGAACAGTATAGTAGTGAGTTACTGTGCCGGAAAGAAACTTGGTCAAGTCAGTTATACGACCAATGGCGTAGCGATGACGTCCGGTAAGGAAGAGGACAACTGACTGAAACAGAATCATGAATCATGAGACATAAGGACCATCTGTACGTCATGCAAACCTTGACCAGTAAAAGGTAGTTTACTCGTTCTGAACCGCACCAACTAAAGGCAAGGTCAAACGCCTGCATGGAATCTTCGTGTCTGTCCTGACCACTGAGGGCGACACTTTTCGCGATGCACCCTATAACCGATGGCTGGAGATCAATCGACTAGAAACAAACATGTTTGAATGTTGTGCGCCAAGAGAGGGTACGACGCGTTACCATCTCAGCGTCAACCAGCGCATTGCTCCATTTTCCCAAACGCGCTTGGACGAGGGCACGATTAGCACATGCATGGTGAGACTTTCCATTCAACACAATGTCATGAGATAGTACTTCCAGGGCAGAACCCAGGTTTCCCTGTAACCATAACTCCTGCACTACACCGTTAAGATGCATGAACTGTCGGAAGAGATGGGTACGACAATTAGATGCGCATCAACCTGATACTCGAAATACTTGCCACGCCACCCTGGTGCTCAATACGAAAGAAGTCTATCAGTTACTGAAATAGTTATGAGAGGGTATACTTACTTTATCGGTGTTCTCAGGAGCGCCGCCAGAAAGACTCCAGATGGAAATTCTATCCTCTCCCCCAGTCACAAGATGATGGCTATCAGGTGAGACGGCGATGGTACACCCATGGTAACCAAGCTCGTGTGCGGTGGAGCTCCACGTATGGGTATTGTGATTCCACAAGCGCAATATATGCTTGTCGAGGCCAACTAAGGATTTGCGATTGCGCGAAACGGCGAGGTGGGCTTTCGTAGCTGTATCACCGTTTCGAGGAAGTTCCACAAGTATTGATCCTGAAAGGGCGTCAATCCATCGTTGCGTGGAGCGGGTTGAGGCGAAGATTCGGTCATCGTGCCACCAAACAAGGGATTCTGGAAAGAAGCCGGGAACCTCGACAAGCAACTCTCCATCGCGACTATCCCAGATGCGCAGACAGTCATTAGCGCCGGCGGTAGCGAGGTGGTCGCCGTCGGGTGAAAATGCGACGCATTCTACACGGTTATTGTGATTCAACGGGCCAACGAGTCGATGACCTGTCATGAGACTCCAAATATTGACAACACAATCGCTTGACGCGCTTGCGAATCTTGTCGAACCCGGTGAGACATCCAGCGCATTGACCCAGGTCTCGTTAGCCAGTCTTGACTCGAAGGCCCTTTTCTGCGTCTTCGCATCCCAAACTGTGATTTTGCAGTCCAATCCACCGCTAACGATCCACTTTCCGTCACTGGAGATACCGATGACGAGGACTGAATCATCTGCGTTCATCGTCGTTCCTATCTTCCCACCACCGACGTGCCATTGTTGAATGGTCCCGTCATTGCAGCCTGTCACTATATAGTTCCCGTCGGGTGAAAAAGCAACCGAGTTTACTCCGCCATTATGAACAATTTCCAGCGGTTTCGAAATATCTTGGTGTAGTGCGTCAGGCCGAGCGTTAGTGGGAGTAGTGGGAGTATCTACCCACCAATTCGGGTCCCCATCCGCTAACCAGAGACCAATGCGCCAAAGTGGGACGGTAATCGGATTTTTGGGACGCTGAGTGGAGGGAGCTGGACGAAGGAGAAGAAAAGACCTTTGTGGTTATTAAACTTCTGGCCATGATGGCAGGATGCTGTGAAGCTGTCAGAAACACCCCCATATGGGTCACTGGACACCTTCCGGTAATCGAAGATCGTGCCGAAAGCTTCCAGATTGGTTCGCACGATACTATAGTAATCAGAGCCATTAGTTTCTCTGATTCTTCGCGATCTAGTATGAGTTATCACCAGCGAATGAAAGAATCAAGTTTTCAAGGTGACCCTAACTTTGATGTCATCGTATGTTCAACGTTCGAATGAATACGGGATTCTTGAATTGGCTGCGGCCCAGTCTTGGACTCGACTAGCGGATGAGTGCCAGTCGGGAAAATGTGCAACTGATCCTCACACTCACCGATCGTTAGTTCAGTTCTACCGCCAATTGGTTCCATTCAAGAACGTCGCTGCTCGGCTTGAAGGTATTTTGATCAAAATTACATAATCCTTGACATTCCTTTTATAGACAAAACTGTCATGCAATACATGTCAAAAAACACCTTATCCGACCGTCACCGCTGCCGACGAGGCTCCTCCGAGCTGTACAACAAGCTTACTTGTCTCTAGACCTATCATCTATTTTTCATCGCATCTTCTCTCTCGAAAGCGACGTGGACAACGCCAACAGCCGTTCCTTGTAGCGCTATTCTCGCTTCAACGCCTAGCATGTCATCGCAGTCAACCGCAAGACGAATTGTTATCAATGGTGCGTGCTTTTTACCTCGTTTTCGCAAGGAGAGCAGGTACTTTCTCGTCCGGATCGCTAACACACTCATTCTTACAGTCGCACTGCTGATAGTGTCGCAAGTGCGTAGAGTGCACACTCGTGGTTCCGGTTATGAATACTGATTTACTTTGGGTTGTTTGGGGTATCTCTTGAAGGTTGCTGCACATTATGCTTACCGTGTGTGTATACCGTTCACCCTCGCTGGTCGGTTTCTTTCATATATATTGACGTTTTCTGGATGTCCTTTTCACCCTGCATACGGTCCGTCCGTTCATAGTGGTTCATCGGTCAGCATCCAGTGGATAAGAAGACAGAGAAGCATCGCGCACAAATACTGGCCAAGTTGGGGAAGAAAGGACTGAAACTTGACGAATACGAACGTGCGCAGCTCCACCGCTTCTCCCATACACTTACTAAATGATGTCCTCAGTGTCCATATCAAAGGAAGTTGTATGCCCTGATGATATCCAAGTACGCTTTGAAGGTAAGCACTTATTTGTCCCTTCGTTACCACCTACGCGACGTAATTAAGGATGCTCACTTCGCTGCAGACATTGGCGGCCTCGAGACAATCATCGCTTCTCTCCGTGAATCCGTTATATACCCGTTAATGTATCCCCACATCTTCACTACCTCTTCCTCTCTCCTCAGTGCACCCAAGGGAGTTCTTCTTTATGGACCCCCGGGATGCGGTAAAACCATGCTCGCACGTGCCCTTGCCAAGGAATCAGGAGCCACGTTCATCAACATTCCTGCCTCAGTCCTCACGAACAAATGGTTTGGAGAGTCAAATAAGCTCGTCGCTGGGCTGTTCAGTCTCGCTAGAAAGATGCAACCAACGATCATCTTTGTAGATGAGATAGATACATTTTTGAGGGAGCGGAGAACGGATGATCACGAGGTGATGAGTATGATAAAGGCTGAGTTCATGACGTACGTCGCCATTTTTCTTCGCACTGGAACTGGATATTCGCTGACGCATGGATATCACAGATCGTGGGACGGCTTGATGTCGGGGGAGGATCGAATAATGGTTCTGGGAGCGACAAACCGGCCCATGGACATTGATCCTGCTATCTTGCGCCGCATGCCTAAACGATTTCCTGTTGCTCTGCCCAACGCAGACCAACGATTCAAGATACTATCCTTGGTATGGCTTTCTTTTGGACCTTGATCTTCCTATCGACCCTAATCTTCGAGATATATAGATGCTGAAAGACACCAAGCTTGATCCCTCATTGACCCTTGAAGTGCTTGCAGCCAAGACCACTGGCTTCTCCGGTTCCGACTTGCGTGAACTCTGTCGGAGCGCTGCAATGGTACCTGTACGTGAGTGCATGCGAGAGATGGCGCATGACGAAGAAGCAATCAAGAGAGTGGGGCAAGAGGTGAGTTGGGTTGTCCACTGTTCTGTGTCGTTCGTCTTCGCTCATCCTCTCATCCAGGGATTCACCATGCGCCCATTGACGTTGAGCGATTTCTACGACGCCGAGGGTTCGACGTTGACGCTCACCGAACCCGATCCAGAGGATGAACCACTCCCACTTGTCGGAGATGACACTACATTGACTGAGGGCAGGCAACAGGTAGAGGCTAAGGAGGGTGCAACTAGCAGCATAGATGATGGCGCTGCGCCAGACACACCGAGCGACGGGCTGGATCTTGAGAGTCGGTGATCCGTACCGTCTATGTCCAGCCGTGTCAGGGTGTTTGACTAGAACGTAATCACACGCTTAGGGTAAGCTTTCCGCCTAATAGATCTGCTTGGATCACCGCTCTGGATTACATGATGATGTGGTATCGGTGCTGCTCTACTGCTTCTGAGACGATGACAATAGGCTTAGCGTTCTATTGACCGGAAAGGCGCACTCAGCCTAAGACGCGCACGCAGAAAGAAATGTCGAAAGATTGGAGCAATGTGTGACTTCGAGCGAAGAGTACCGCGCGATCAAAAAGATTTGGATGCACAGGGGATTGAACCCTGGACCTCATACACATTCGCTGGGAGGTTTCCCAGCGGTTGCAAAGCATGCGCGCTACCACTGCGCTATGCACCCCTCTTAGTGATCTTGATAGTTTGTCATTCTCAGCGTAAGAGGTAGCCTGCGACTCGACTTTGATCATGAGCTCGTCGATGCCATCGCGAGTCCCGCGGTTCAATCCATCAGAGTTTGCTGCTTTCCCGATCCTCTTAAATTAGCAACTTTCTGAAAGATAATTGCATTTCATGTCCTTTGTCAACAATTACGCTCCGCAGCCAGAAATCCCGGAAGACGAGTTGTACGGCCCAGAACCATACAACATCAACTTAGTCCTCTCAATTCCCCCAGTATTGTCCACGAACTAACTGCGCCTCGTTCCATTCGTCCCGCGTATTCACGCCACTACGTACGTTGACGGCTCCCGTGGACATGAATGCATCCGTCCGATTTCCTTCGATTAGTCGGAAGCTCTCGACGGAATAAAACTGCTATCCTGTTCGCAGCGATCGATAGAACGCATCCCGATCCCAACCACCCCGAGTGGGAGGGCTCGTTGGCGGGCTTATTCGGGCTTTTGGAGACCAACACGAGGATGCTCGTGACGGAGATTAGTCCCGCGATCGTCCTTCCCGCCTTCCAGCGAACGCACGTCGGTTTGCATGCCGTCGGATCAAGTATTGCTCAAATATGGTCCTCGAGCTCCCACCCGTCGGGGTTGGTTTCAGAAGAGTAGTCAAGTGGACTGCCTCTCCGATCAATGATGCTTCTAATAAGCTCGCAACGCGGATGGGATTCAAGTTGTTTCAAATGGAGATACCTGACCAGCTGTTGAGGGGATACCATAAGTCGGGGAAGAAGGCGAGGGCAGGGGACGCAGGAAGTGGTTTGCGTTGGAATACTTGGTGATCACTGGCTATGCTACCGGCGGTGGAACTTCGAAGCCTTCGAGTCTGGGTTTGGGAGTTGTGACGTTTCAAGTTGTCACTAAACATCCTCACACAACGGCTGCATCAATATTTAGCACTGACCTAAACGTTGAGCCAAATGGGGGACATGGCACTCGATTCTCGAAGTCTAGTTTCACTGGCAGGTTTGACCAATAGACATATGGCACCTCCGTTTGTCAGCTCAAGTTTTCTCACTGCCGGCACACGGTCCAAACTTGAAGAATGGACGAACAAATGATATGGTAAAACAAAACATTTCGACCGCCCCGAAATGGATCTCCCAACAACTAGTGTTGACTTGGACACTGGGTTAGCGGACGCGTACTATGTACTTGAAGTTTCGGCTACTAGTTCGTTGCTCAAGCGCTCAAATGTCACATCTAGATTCATATTTCTCGCCGTACAAAGCGGGCCATCTGGATCTTCGACACAACATCAAATCCGGCTGCTGGTCAAACCTGAAACTAAACTTCAAGTGTGTCCCCCACGTTTCGTTTGACATTTTAGGTTGGTGCTAAATATTGATGCAGCCGTTGTGTCAATTTCTCCAGTGGTGCAGCAACGCTAGTCTCGAACCATCCGTTTTGGTACTTACCCTCGCTACACTCGGGATCTGCCGATTACCATCGAGACTGCAGCAACGCGACTGCAACGACTACGGTTCGGACTCTTTCTAACAGCTGGCTTGATATGGTAACGTAACCTGAGCTACAACTTGTACCTGTTTCTGGTGCACGTCCGCATGGTTCAAACTTCGCGTATGCGTATCTCTGGTGACCAGACGGTCTACAGTAACGAGCGACGTTAGCAACGTCGTATCCACACCGCACACAGAGAGTGGTGAGTAATCATTTCCTCAGGAACGTCTCCACGACATACGCGAACTGGCTGAGCGTGACATTTGGCGCTTGAAGGCGAGGAGGTTTGTAGTTTGCCTTCTGTTCCTCGTAATTCATTGTGCAGCTTTCGGGAGCACCCAAAGAGAAATCAAATCATCCGAAAATGAGACAAAGAGTGTCCAGGGGTTCAAAGATTTACCCCATTCGATTACATTAATCATTCATGTCACGCTTTGCAACGGTATCCTCGGTGTCTGAGGACGGATGGTACTGCATGGTACATTTTTTGTATTGTGTTTGTTTCTCAGGGGTAGTCTGTCAGGCATATAATACGCAGCACCCAGGGATACTGGACAGCAAAAACGTTTGACCAACCCACTCAAAAAGCTGAGCCATGAAGGCTGTCCACGCTCTCGGATTCATCGGGTTTACTGCATTCTCTGTTCGCGGGCAAGCTGCTCTCTATGCACAATGTGAGTGGCTCGTTGGCTACTCCCACTTGTGACACGTAATCCTGACTACTTTGGTCAGGTGGCGGTCATGTAAGTCGTCAATTTGTTGCTTACGATCCTTGACGACTCCCTTCGCAGGGCTGGACTGGAGCCACCACATGCGATAATGGTGCAGATTGCAACTACAAGAATGACTGTAAGTCGAAAACCGACGTGTTGGCCGAATGCGATCTAGTCGCTAACCCGTACGTGCCAAATTGTTTCGAATCCAGACTATTCGCAATGCCTCCCGGCGAGTGCAACCACAAACACGGCGAGCACGTGTGGAGCGAGTCCCCCTGCATCCGCAGGTAAATTGAAATATGCTGGTGTGAACGTTGGTGGGTTTGGTGAGCATATTTTTCTTTACACAGCATTTCCGGATATTCACAATATGCATAGACTTTGGAACGGACACCAACGGTGACGGTGAGGTTGATCTCCGTCATCATGATCATCGAGCTAAAAGGCAATTGGTCAGGCAGCGCAAGCTCTGCGTACCCACCATTACCCCAATACGGTGCCAACGGCCCGGCTCAGATGGCCCACTTTGTGAAGAACGACAATTACAACATCTTCCGTCTTCCCGTCTCATGGCAATTCTTGACCGATAATGTCGCCACCGGCACCCTCAACCAAGCCTACTTTACAGAGTACGATACTTTGGTTCAAGCGTGCTTGGCTACTGGCGCCAGCTGCGTCATCGATATCCACAACTACGCTAGGTGGTATGGCGCAGTATGTATCCATGCCGTCCTCAGAAGATCGCTGTTTAATGTGATCTTGCTTTAGATTATTGGTCAAGGCGGGCCTTCCAATGAAGTTTTTGCTTCTCTTTGGAACTCGCTGGCGAGCCACTACGCCAGTGAGAGCAGAATCGTCTTCGGGATGTGAGTGGTCTGCTTCGCCCAGTGGAGTCCAACTCACTGGTAATTAGAATGAATGAACCGCATGACCTCCCTAATGTGAGTGTGCTAGAACCTCTGGCGCTATGTGTGCAATGAAGCCTGATGTTCTTCTCTTCCGATAGATCACATTATGGGCTCAGACAGTTCAGGTAATGTCATCTTTCGATCATCACTTGTACGAAGTGCACTAATCTGAATCCCAAGGCTGCCGTTACTGCCATCCGTAACGCCGGTGCTACCACACAAATAGTCCTCCTTCCTGGTGACAACTACAGCTCCGCCGAGACCTTTGTTTCTGGCGGTTCCGCAGAAGCGCTTTCCGTCGTTACCAACCCAGACGGAAGCCACACCAACCTAGTCTTCGATGTGCACAAGTATCTCGACTATGACAGCTCGTGAGTGTTTCGCATGCCACGAAGTGAAATAACGCGCTGATTCCCGTCCATTACTTTTTCACAGCGGAACGAGCGACACTTGCGTCACAAACAACATCGCAGAGGCATGGCAACCACTTTCACAGTGGCTACGCTGCAACGGACGCCAGGCGCTCAACACCGAGACGGGTGGAGGGAACACCGCCTCATGTGAGGAATTCATGTGCCAACAAATCCAATACATGGCTGAAAACTCGGACGGTGCGTGTGCTTGTCGTACGCTGCCTGCGTCACGTCGACTGATGGATCCCTTGACAGTCATCCTCGGATATTGCGGCTGGTCAGCTGGCAATTTTGCGTCGACGTATGTCCTCAGCGAGACGCCCAGTCAAAATGGTGAGACTTGGATCGACCAGCCGCTCGTCCAGAAGTGCATGGCGCCCTCTGTCAACAATCTCGTTGCTTGAGGCAAACGCGATGCAGAGCTGAATGGGGGAACATAGAGGTCTCTAATCCGGGGGGTCATACCTTATCACTTGCGCGATGGTGTCATCTGAGGAATAGGGGGAATAGTATGTTTTAATGTATTCTTCGAATTCCGTGTCCGTCCTGAGGGAAGATCATGTTTGAATCTATGCATCGCTCACGTAACGTTAAATTCCTCGTAAAAAAAACAATCCCTTCGTGGTCGCAATTTCCTGTAAATCAAACATTCCATCAGAAGAAGAGAGACAGAGAAAGGGGTGGTATTTGCCGACAACATACCACCGACGAACGGTACGTCCGCAATAATTCCTTGTTCAGCCAAGTAGAACGGGCTTGCGGTCAAGAAGACACCATCACGAGGCAACCATGCGATGTCAAGTGACTTTTGGAAATAGCATGTATCGACCAACCTGCACTTTTGGCCACAGTTCTATTCCTCCTAAGATAATGTCCAAAATTGTACTTGGCATGAACGTGCCCCCGAAGACTGTATTATCGCGTTCAATAACGCATCGTTTGGCACCTGCGCAAACATTGCAACGTGTCGTTCGCACCAGAACAACCTGTCTGTGACGAGCGCATCGCAACGCCAGAACATACGTGTTGGTACCACCAAACTCGAATCCGCTCGGATAGATCCACGAAACCCTTGTTAGTGAGACGTGTATGAAGGGCAATATGGATTCGGAACATACCACAACTACAGGTAACTTGGATTTGGGCGTTGCATTAGCAGGAGTGACTACATTCAGCGCCAGACCTATATCACGGGATCAGCAACAGTCCCTCAGCTGGACAGGGAAGGGGAAAGATGAACGCCCCCAAGTTTCGATTCGTTGACATACGGTCACCAGTAGTAACTCCCTGGTCTGGACTTCACTCCGATTGTTGACTGCGTTATTTGATCATGGACGAGTCGCTTACACTTACTCGAGTGCTATGAACGCCTGAACTTGGACCCATGGCTGCCAAAAAACGCCTTTTCACGATCTTGTCTGCCTCTATCTCGTTGACGCTCTCCATTCCTCACTGGCTGCAGTGCGACGCGTGCGAAACCACATGACGCTTTCGGAGTAATCCTTTGCGTCCGGAATGTGCACTAGACAGTAAAGAAACGTCAGCAGCGAGGCAGAAGAGTTTGGATAAAAACAAACAGTCCACAAGTGGCGTTCTCTTCCGCATATCGTGGGGAAATCCCGAAAAACAGCTAGGGGTTGATCCTCATCGTCGTACCTCTCCCTCCTGACAAACTGATCGATATAGTCTGGCGACATGAAATATCCGCAATCGAAAGTTGGCATTATAGACAGGTGGTGGTAGGTTCGTTTTGAAACACAGTGATGTTTGTGTGAGCTCGGAAGACGCTGAACTTTCGTGCTCACTTCAAGAGGCGGATAGGCACGAACTATATATTATAGTCGAACTCAGGCTTCGATTCGCCTCACGGCAACACTAAGCGGCGCACCCCATTCTTTCTCTGGCGCCACTTCCTTCCCTCGTGCCTGCCTCACCCGGAGCTGCGCTTCCTTGTCGTTTTCGTTCCCAAATCCTCTCCGTCTTTACTCGTACACCTTCCTTTCACCCCTCAGACCTTCCCTGTGAGCTTGAGCCGCCATGGCTGACCCCAATCTCGAAGAACTACCGAATTACCGGGGCAACGAATTCGCCGTCGTTCGCAAGGGTTTGCGTCTCGGCTACGGAGAGAACGACGACCAAGTTATCGAGCGCCTGATCGTAGCTTGGCAAGCGGAAAGAGCAACCAGAATTGCAGCTTGGAACGAGCGTAGGGAAGCCAAAGAAACAGGAATGAAAAGATGGCTGCAGCTAGAAGAGAAAGTGCGATATGCGGCTGAAGAAGAAGAGAGGGCGCGCACGCAAGCCGAAAAGAAGAAGCCCAAGATGAATGCGTTTGCCCCCGGCTCATCGGTCCCTAACGTGCTCTCCCTTCTGCCCTCCCAGTATGCTCTTCAGAAACTGAATTCATTCGACTACGTGGAGCTTTGGTACTTCTCTCTGCCGGGGCGTCTGGACGCGGCAAACAAATCGCAGGCGGATGACACATTCGGCATATCCAAAGTTGACAACCACCTCACTGTCCGTTCCATCGCCTCTGTCCGCGCGTCCAAGAACGCGCTCCCCGACCACGAACTATCTTTCTCCGACTTCCTCAAAGCCAAGAACTGCTTCCTCGAGTTTGCCAAGAGGGCTAACTGGCCAACGGTTAACCTGGACGCCCTGGCCAAATTCTTTTGGTTCCTCGAGACTCACCCCCTCCTCCAGCTGCCGCTTGGTGAAAAAACCATCCTCACGTACGCCGCACGTGTCCGCCAGGACTGGCACAGAGTGCTCAAGGTGGAAAGAGGCTACGACATCTCCATCATCAACAGCCGACTCATGAGCTCCATCTCGGATGAAGTCAGGGCTCTTGAAGGCCAGCAGGTCAAGTCCCAGGTACATCCTTTTATCTCGTATGGTTAAGTTCCTAATATTATCCCTTCCCGCCGCCTCCTGCTGCAATACCCCCAATATGCAATCATGTTAACCCGCAACCGTACATTGGTCCTACGCACACTGCTCCCACACGTGCAATCGCGTCTTCATCGCAACTGCACCACACCGGGCATCCCTCCCATGTGCACTTGCATCCCATTGCAATCGCGCCTGCACTTTTTTCTTCCCTTCCCCACACACCCCTGTGCGTCGAAACCCCAGATGCTCGAACTCCTCAGCAGAAACGAGTCATCCCACAATCGGCAGCGTTACAGCGACACGCCCCACCAGGCGTGCGATAATACCCGCCTTCACCGCAGACACAGCCGCAACCCTCGTTCTATCTCCCCAGGGCCCTCCCGTTCTCATCGCTACAGAGAGCGATCCCCGAACAACCAACGGGGTCAACGGCCACCCTCCCCCTCCCCCCCTCGCTCCCCGTCCCCCAAGTCAAAGCCGCGAGGCCGCAAAGGCAAAACCGGCAGGTCTGCCTGCCCTAAATGTCTTGGGCGATTTCTGCACGACATTCATAACTGCATCCTCGAGTTGCTGTGGGATGGATCCCAAGCCAGATGCTCTAAAGACGCCAATGGAATCCTCATCAACCCCAAGGGTCAACCCGTTTGCACTCAGTGGCAACGCCCCTTCGGCTGCCGTCTCAAACACTCTTCGACCCTCCACGAATGCTCTGGATGTGGCAACTCCAACCACGGAGCTCAAATGTGCCCTAGAGCGCAGAAGCTTTAAAGCTCTGACACCATATGGGAGCATTCCCTCCAATCATCCGGTTTGATAAACAGAATACCCGTGCATACCTGACGGACTTCGCTATGGTTTCACCGTTGGCCCTACTAATCCCCCTCCTCTTTCATACCCTCTAATAACCCCTCCATCGCGGAGCATGCCGATGTCTTTAAGGAGATAGTGAATAAAGAAACAACGAAAGGTCGATACATAGGTCCCCTTAGTAGAGAAGAAGTGGAAGAGCCCTTGGCCCTCTTTAAACTGCTCCGTTATCCCTCGTCCCCAAGCCAGGCAAGTTCCGTCTCGTACAGAATCACTCCAATTAATTAGAGGCCACTGTTCTGTTAATGATAGAGTAAATCCCGACCTACTCCCTGCCCACTATAGCACCATTCCACATCGTTTCCCTTCTCATATCCTGCCTCCCTCCTGAATCCCATGTGGCAGTCAGGGATGTGGCCGAAGCTTACCGGACGGTCCCCTTGCATCCATTACAATGGCCTTCTCTCGTAGTACGCCTATCTGAAGACAAGTTTGCTATAGACACTTTGCTTTGCTTTGGTTTCGCACCCTCTGGTGGACTGATCATCATTATTGGAGCTGGTGTTTGTGTAGTAAGCGTCGATAAGATCTTCAAGGTGGTTGGCTGTCCCTGGATCAAAGTTTGCATAATCATGACCTCGCATCGTGGGCCTTTTGAGTTGAAGAATGAAAATTTTCAATGGGACGCTTTGTTCCGGACTGGCGTGAATCTACATTGACTCGTAACAAGTGGTTCGGGTGTGATAGATAAAGGACTTCATGCATAAGACACATGATTGTCGACTTCAGGAAGAATCCACCATCGACAACATCACGTTCATCAGGTAGCCCATCTGTTCGACACGATAGGTGTCCGTCGTCAATGTTTGTGGCACCAATCCATCCAATAATTCCAGCATCGTCTGATCAGCCACGTTGTATTGGGGCCAGTACAGGTCTGTGCTTGCTCCGTTGTTTGGATCGAGGTTCGCGACGAAACGGACGAGGTAAGAAGCCATATCCGAACCACCGTAGATCTCTGGAACGTCGGACGCGTGGAACTAGCGCCGTAGAAAAAGTGTTGAACAAATCAACGCGAAAAGAGATCATGTCTGACTTACAGAACCTAGGAAAGGAACGAGTTTCAAGCGCTTGTTCACTGCCTCAGAGAGGAATCAAAAGAAAGACATTCAAAGGCCCATGACGCATCCGCCATCAGTGAAACAACGTACGGTACGTCCAGATTGCCTGCTTCCCAGATCGATTTTGTACCAACCACCGTCTCGGAGCTTGGAAGATGACATCCCCCTCGATCGCAGCTATCCGCTTAGACTGCGGCGTGAGCACATTGAGATAACCCGTGTCGAATGGCGACCCTTGTGTGGGGTCTGATGGGTAATACATCATTGCTTGCTCGATCATGGCCCTCGAGGCGTTGGGTGCATAGTACGTTTTGATGTACTCTTCAAACTGTGCATCCGTCCTAAGAAAAAAAGTGTCGTCACGTTGCCATCACGAACGTGAAGCGCGGTATCACCTACGTGATGTTGATGGTACCTAACAAGAAGGGAGTTCCTTCGTCGTCGCAATTCCCTGTTTGGAACCAAGGGTACTGTCAGGAAACAGAGAGAGAGAAGGAGAAAATGCATATACTGACGACGTACCACTGATGAACGGTATGTCCGCAAAGGCACCCTGTTGAACCAGATGTAGAGGTTCCGCAGTCAAGAAGACCCCATCCACACGAGGTATCCATGTCAAGCGCGCCGACTTTGTGTATCGTACGTGTCAATCAATCAGCCTGTTAGCCACCATGTTATCCTTTTCATGCGTCCAGGGACGCACCTGATACGAAAGTACTCCCGGAGACATATTCACCGCCTTCAATAATGTGTCGTATGGTACCTCGCGCAAACATTGCAATGTATCGTCCGCACCAGAACACCCCGTCTCGGCGACAAGGGCATCGTAGTAGGACTGTCCACCGGTGATGTTACCGAGGAGAACAGGCGCTCCACTTTGCATGAACGCAGCACGGAAAAGACCTTGCGGATTTCCTCCGTTCGTCACCATGTGTAGGGCGACAGAGACAGCTCCCGAGCTTGCACCCCAGCTACACGTGATGATATTTTGTTGTCAGTATGTTATGAAACCAGTGGCAGAGGTCAACATTACATGGTTACTTTGGTAGGGTCTCCCCCGAACGCACCGATGTATCTTTGCACCCAACGGAGAGCGAGGCGCTCTGTGCCGAAATAGTCAATGACATAATCGCACAGAATTAGAAAAATGACACATACGATCTTGGAGACCGAGATTGCCGACTCCGGCATCCTTGACTTCCTGGCTTGCCAAGAAACCAAACGCTACACACACGTAAGCACGAAGGAGGGTTAAAAATAATTGTGTGCTCACCATTTTGACTGGGTCGATCGATTTTATGATCAAAGGGTTATGCAATCACTAGTCACGGGCTCACCGAAAGTTCATGCCGACGTATATAATGGGGTCGCCGAGCGCGATCGATCTCTTCACGATGGGGTCACCATCCAAACTGTGGCCGTATGAGCAGATGTGACGGCCATCGTACGCATTCTTAACAACGCTAGGACGTACCCGGGTAAACCAACATACTCAAATGCGCCTGGAAGAATCCACTGTTCACCATCATAATTCAATAACGAGAAAATGGGCAAAGAGACTTGGGAACTCACCACGAGCACAGGCAACTTTGACTCGGGCGTCGCATCGGCAGGAGTAATCACGTTCAATGTCAGACCTGAGTTGTCGATCACCCCATCCTCGGGCTTCAGCATCAAACGCGGGAAAGAAGCGAAACGCACAGTCTTCTGCAGAAGTGAGCGTGTTGAACAAAACGATCGTCAGATAGTCGATTGTCTCGGGTGGGAGATTAGATGGCCATGGGTGCGAGAACGGCGGCTGTTGAGGACATGCAGGGCCGTATTCGAATGAGGTGAAGTTGGTGTTGTATGGCGGCAATGGTTGGGGTAGCCTGAAACGGAGATTTCCCGTCCTGCATTGAATATTATCATTGAAGGGGACTCATCAGATGAGCGAAACTGCCCCAGGACCCGATGTCAGATGAACGTACGGTGGTTGTGCAAAGGGGATGCCTAGGAAGCGGTTGGTGGACCCAGAAGTGACGCCAGTCACTGTCGCCTTGTCGAGGACGACCGTTGGCATTGTGCTCGCCTGTCCGCCACGACACAAGATGGACAGGAAAGCCAAAGAGTGGAAGAATACACATGACTTCAACATGATGGGAATGGGAAGAATGAAGTATCGGGACCTAACATGCCTTCGGGACCGAAATCGGTCCGTACGTATACGTGACCTATTTGTGATTATGCACTGTGCTGGATGTTATGTTATCAGGTTTGAATTGGCTTCTGGCAATATATTAGCATTGCCGTAAGACGAGCTGGAGTTTATCTACTGGCGTCTGGTGGCAGCGGTGCAGAAGAGGGTGTTGGCGGGGTAGCTGTGGGACAAACATCACAATCACAGTGCTAGTACGTTGAACGTCTTACGGGCATGTATGAGTAGCTCTGCTAGTTCTACTAATTACATAAGATACTTGTCGTCGTGATCACTGGCAGTTCAACCTAAAACAAAACGTACATTTCTCATATTTACACAAGATGCGAGAATGCAGATCATGTCATCCGGTTGATACTTGCCAGTGGGCCACGGACTCAACGGCGGGGACATGAATCACGATTCAATGTCTAGGACACATGCATGGTGTACCTCTGACAATGGCATTCCAGTGGTCCATGGAACTCTCTACGGCAAACCTTGCTCGAGCGTTCGCATGTAGTAAGTGAACATTATGCTCTCCTCGACAGTAACTCGTAAGTGATGGGAACTCGAAAATTCATTCAAGCTACTCTTACAGCGATTCCCAATCCAAGAAAACTCCTTCAATATGATGATCGTAAACATCTTCCAATGCACGGATACTGTCACGGTAGGGACACAGGAGGATATGATCCAGAGCTTAGATGTCGAGGATCATGGCACTAGGAAGCTTGACTTTCAAACTTGTACACGTATGGCTGCGCGAGGTATGCCTTCCACAAAGCATCTGACCTGTCAGGTTGGTTAGATCATAGCGAGGGATCATCGATGACCCGTATACTTACTGCAGATTGAAAGCCTCCGAGATTAGGAGTTTCAGTTCTTCAACTGCTAATCAACGTGGCTGCCTCCCCGAACATTGAAGCTGCCAAAGCTTGTGCCGCCGGCGCGCTGGCCCCCGTCCACACACCCAGGAATTCGGCCTCATCACCGCCACCGATGTCATAAACAAGCAGGTCGTGATAATTACTGCCCAGCCAATTGCCCCCTCCGCCCTGAGTTCTCGACCACCTTGGCGAAGAAGGAAACCTGATGGCATCAACGTGTACGGTATTAGAACATAACATTAGGATCTTAGAATGTTTATGATCTTGAAACGCACCTGACGCAACCACAACGGTTGAAAACGGCCAATGGACGACATTCCTCCACGTCCATCCCTCGAGCTCTGCTAAAGGCAGTTGCGGGGCAGTGGTCTACCGCACTTCCGCAGACACGGATATCTTCATTGGATGGCAGAACCCCTGGAACACGGAATATGACCCTACTTAGTGGAACCAAGCTTCGAGGGGTCGTATCCTGGATACCCTGGATGACGAAGCTCCCACTGGCAGTCGCGACCACGTAGAACAATATGGTTACAAGGCAAGTGTTTTTTTTTTTTGGTTCTTCCGAGACCCGTTGCTCTTCTTTTTGTCGTAAGCTCACTCAACCGTTGTTCTAAGCAGATCGATGTCGAAATCGGAGGGAAATTTTATATGTTGAACACCTGAAAATTCTTTCGACTACTTGTACAATAGTTTCGAACTCAAGAAACATTCTAACTTCCGACAGCTAAGAAGACAGAGACACAGGAAGGCTGAGAGTGATACAACACCGAACTCAGATGTCGAGGACCACGTTGGGAAGCTTGACTTTGTATACGTATGGCCTTGCGAGGTATGCCTTCCACAGAGCACCCGACCTGTCGGAATGATCAGAGCATGACGAGGGATCGCCAATGAGCCGTGTACTTACTCCAGACTGAATACCTCCGAGACAAGGAGTTTCAGTCCTTCAATCAATGCTCCGACTGCTAACCCGGCAATAACCCCCCCAGCGAGACCAAACAGCATGATCGTCAACGTGGCCGCCTCGCCAAAGATGGTAGCTGCCAAGGCTTCTGCGGCGGCGGCCCCCGCCCACACACCCAGGAATTCTGCACCATCACCAAGTACTTTCACCACCTTCTCCGTGAAGTTGGCTGCGGAATCGACAATGTCGTAAACGAGCAAGCCGAGCGTCGCGACAATTACTGCGGTGCCGATTGCCCCTTCTGCCTTGAAAATGAGGTCGTGCGTGAAGTTGCTCCGCCCTGAATTCTCGACCACCTTGGCGAAGAGGGAAACCTGGTGGCATGAATGTGTACATGATCAGAACATAAAATCAGGGTTGTAGACCTTTTCTGGTCTTGAAAACGTACCCTCTCGGCTTCGCTCAGTTGCTTAAGGGTCTTCTGGGGATAGAGCTGTTTGCGACAATAGTCGAGGAGGGATGCAAAATTGGGCCCGTCCTTCTCGAACATGGATTTCATCACGCCATCGAACTATTGGTTGCTAGCAGAGGTCTTGGCCAAGAAGGCTCGGCGACATGCGTTTCTAGCGGCGACAGCACGCTCTGAGGCAAGCTTAGCGTCTGCCTGTAGGGCAGCAGCATACCCTTTGGCATAGGACCTTGAAGGAAGCATGAGTCGACGAAACGACGAACAAAGCAACCATGGCGCAGTTGTGACTGGCCACGACAATGCTACTCACGCGATGTTGCCAATGTATTCGGCCCGGGCCTGTGAATTCTTGAGGGAAAGTAGTGCAAAGCGGGTAAAAAGCCGCAACGTCTTGTACGCAAATGAAAAATGGAATGGATCGTTCAGTTGCTAGTATCTGGTCAGTACTCTAGATTACCTTGTTTCGGAGTCTCCAAATTACTTACTTGTGGAGTGGCATTTGCTTCGGCTGCCTTGCCTGCCTCGCAGGCATCTTTGACGGCTTGGAGTGCGGCATCCGTCTGATCATAGAACCACTGGCGCTCTATAGAAGACTTGTACTGGCGATAGCGCAATGCGAGGTATTCCTCATCCGAGAGCGTATTCGCTGCTTTTAGCAGCTTGTCGTAGCTCGGGCACGGGATATCGTCGTGTACAATTGTATCGTCGTCAGAGGACATTGTTCTTGACTTGCGCGGTCGAGTGGTAAAACACGTTGAGCAGATTCAACTCTATATATTCACGCCTGGCTGTGCAGCGGTAATTGATCATCAATCAGGAGCTGGTCTAAAACCTGTGGAGCCGTATAGAACTCCAAAGAATCATTGGGAAGCATGCTATACCAGCTGACATGCGTTATCAGCACTGGTTTGTGTGTGGATATGAGCGCACTCACCAGCTGACATCGTTACATATGAGTCCAATGTGTCAAAAAGTAGCAATTCCGGGGTTTCTTTGCAAACATTGATCGGTCAAAGAATGTTACCCACGTGGCTTCAACGTTTCAAAAACTCCTAGATTTCAAAGGCCAAGACTTTTGCGAGCAAAGAGACGGCGAACTGAGGAGCAAGAGCGGCTTCCGTGTTTCAATGAACTCCAAGAATCGGACATCTGCGAGAGGCGTACTGAGTGTTGTGGAGTCCCTGCTATCACTCGGACCTTTTGTCGGCCAATGTTTCCACCGGTACTTACCAACAGCCTCAGTATTGAGGACTCCAGACACCGACGGACCCGAAGTTCATTTTTCGTTGTGTGCTTATGTAAGGAAAAGAGCTAAGTAGTCGCACAACGCTCCAGCAGTTACCCGATATGGTAAGCAAGAACGCGATACCGTATACTAGTGGTTTCTGGGGTCCTTACTTGCTCGGTAATGACTAGGACTCTTCTGTTCGGCTCGGGTTTGTACAGACCCCGACCCGAGTGGTAACAGGGAACAACCCTGTTATCACTTTTATCGGCCAACTAGAACTCAGGCCAACTCGCTGGTATGAGAAAAAAAGGAGGCAAAAGGAATCTCTCCAACCCCCTCTACATCCGTGGCAAGAATGTATATCCTTGGTCTGAATGCAGTGGAACCAGATTCGGTAAATTGCGCAGGATAAGACCTGCCAGAAATGGGCCAGTGCCACAATACGATGCGATATAAAGAGTCTGCAGTTTCTCCACAAGATCCATTGACCTCTCCAGCAAAGAGTCAGCCCTCCCAAGAGAATCAGAAAGATGAACTACGGCCTTCCGATCGACAACGACTTTCTTCGTACCCTCCCAGAGTACAAAGGCAAGACCGACTTACAAATATCCCCCAATGACCGCAGCAAGGTCGCCATCCAGCAAAAGGATGTGTACGTCTCGGAGGCCACCAAGCGCCTCGACCTGCTCAAGAGCGACTACGGAAGCGGCGTTAGGTGAGCTGGACTGCGAGCTATTTCTTCAGATTAGACAGTTGTACTCACTCATCGCCCATGCAGCACGCTTTGCCGCTTCTACAACGCCAGCGGCGACACGATCAAAGTCAATTTTGACCACAGCTGGCGTGGTTCCTTCTACAAAGACGCGCCCTCGTTGACCGTCGCAAACGGCCAGTGGACGACATTCATCCATGTCCATCCCTCGAGCTCTGCTAAAGGCAGTTGCGGGGCAGTGATCTACCGCACGGCCGCGGACAGCGATATCTTCATTGGGTGGCAAAACCCTTGGAACACGTCTTATGACCCTACGTGCCACGTGGAGTCCCAGGCTAAGGATCACTGGTGGGGTGTGGGTTCAGAGGAATATATGCTGCATCTGCTGGACGACGAATCGGGCAATATATCCAAGTATAACGCGCATGGCTACTATGTGAGTTGTTTGTGATTCCGTTGTCAACTCACATGACCATGCCTACGCAGGTTACCGGCGACATCGGAGGCTCCACGACTTCCACCTATGTTGCGGTGATCGAGAAGGCTTAGTTGGATGTGAGTCATTGTGACGGAAAGCGATCGAAAGTGTTTTTGTATGAGTGTGTTAGTAGTGGCAAGCCATGATCGCGTATGAGATTTCGTTGGATACAGAATATATTGCCACTGTGACGGAGACGAAAAGAAGATGTCAAGTACTAGTTTGCAGAGGATTGCATGTTTCACAAAGGGAAAGGCAGCCTTGTGATGATGAAAGGCGATGGATGCGCCATGAGGAACTCAGTCGAAAAAAGTTTTGAGTGCCGTAAACGGCTTCAATGAGTCGGTCAAACTTGATTGGCTTTCCGTCCAACTAACGCAAGAAATGCTCACCTCGATCGGACCCCTGGTTAAAATTGTACATGTAATGTAAATCATCCGACCGGATAGTTTTAAAAGCTCCGTCTGGCGCGGGCAATGCCGCTTCCCTCATGGAGGGCTGTGTTGAAGGTGATGTTCCCACGAGGCTCACTACCCACTGGAGGGGTGGTAATTACGAGACGTAGGCAAAGACTGGAATTGGTCTACGCACGAAAGTCCGAGATGGAGCGAGCCCAAGGTTTTCCCTTGCGCCGGGGATGCTGTTCAGGTGATATCCGAGCGTCCTGACAGTGAGTTGAATGGATTGAGAATGAACAAAAGCGACTGTCCTTGAACGGCATTTGTAACATGAGTGTGGTAATGCTCTAGGACCGTACACAGAATTGGGTTCGGTGATCTGATCGATCCGAAGGTCGTCAAACTGTAAATCTATGCATCTCAAGTAAAACTTCCGTCTCCAACGCAATCACCCATCGACGAGCACCACCGAATCCAACACTGAAAACCCAGCCGCTACGCCTCCCTCATTACTCTCCACCCCTTTCGTCCGCATCAACCAACCCACATCACCCCGTTCCTTGCGTACGACTCCCGTCCCCTCATCCTTTCCAAACAACGCCCAACCAAATATGCCCAACTCGGATATCGTCTCCACGCAGACCGACTTTGGCCGCTCTTCATCTTCCTTGTTCTGTCCCGCTCCACCTGCACCAGACACAGCTCGCACGAGATACGATCCGACCCCAGCGGGGGGTACGATCAACGCCATCGCAATCCACGCCATTCGTTCCTCCGCCGGGAGTGCCTCTAAAAACGCAGGAATATTCCCCTTGTAGACGTTATTTCCACCTCCTTCGCGTTGTGGTTTGAGCACTAAATTCTCAGCGTGACGACGGGCAAACGTCGTCCCGAGGGGTTCACCCGGTTTGCGTTCCACGTCCGGAAATGACGTGGGAAGAGTGGGTAGGTTCTCTGCATCGAGGGCCCACATGGGCATCCACGTCTCTCGAAGCTCTGCTATCGCCGAGGCGGCAACGCTCGACTCCAAGGTGGTAAAGAACCGCTCGACGACGCCAGGCTGGCTCAATGCCTCCTGTACTTTTTTCCCGCCTGCCAGTTGGAGGGGTATACTCGGGCACTTTATCGCATGGCTCCGTTCTAGGGCAAGGCGTACTGTCCAGTGTGTCTCTGTGGGAAGGTCAGTCGGGACGTATCCTGCGCGGAAATAGACCGTCGATATCTCGATCGGGTTTGAATTGGATGGTACAGTGAGGAGGAGAGTTCGGGAGGGACCGGAGAGTGATGTGGTAGTAGCAAGCTCGAGGAAGGTTCGATGGACGACACGAATACCATGTCTGTCGGTTGTGTGGGAGGTAAGCGGCGTGGATCACGAGCATATATGCGGTTACGGTGCTAACTACAGACGTACTTTTCTAACAGTTCGTATTCGAGCCACCGTTGATCAAAGACATTGCGCTCGTTGGGCTGTACGACAAACAGGATGTATGCGCTGCAGAGAGATGAGTGAGAGTGCAACAAGGAGGGAATCGTCCAACCTCGGCACACCGTATGCTTTGTGTGCCTCGGCTAGGCCGTTCACCAATCCCGAGATGGTATCATTTGGGGGAAAGTTCTCCGGCTTGAGGTGAGGTGATCTATGGTAGTAATTCGTCAATGCGTAGAGGTATCTAATGGAACATGTCTCGTCAACTGTCACACATGATATCGCGATGACCCGTACCTGTGCATCGCAGAGACCTTTTCTGAAAGTGGCCCAAACGACGAGGATATCGTGTTGAATTCTACTTGTTTGAGACCGAGTGCGTGTCCATCGCCGGTATGCAGGAGGTAGTCTGAGCGAAAGAGACCGAGATGCAAGGGCTAGACAGCATCTTTGAGCGATGCGCCTTTTCACAACCCAACGGGCTAATCACCTGAACGATCCCTTCCTCCCTGATCTCTTTCCACCCATTCCACAATCGTCTCACGAACTCGTCCGCCTGGCCGACACCCACTTCTGCACCCATCACTTGATCCAGAAAGTCGTCGTCAGTAGCGACGCGTGCATACAGGTCGTTATAAATCGACTGTAATCGTTGTGCTTTCTGGAACAGCGCGCGTGGAACGGGGGCAGGCAGGAGTGATATCGGTGCGTGGATCACCGAGGACGGGGCAGGTGGTTGGGAAGGGGTGGCTGGGAGGTAGGCGAGGCCGTGTGCGAGTGCGAACGTGGTAGCATGCTGTGTGAGGTTTGTGAGCTGGATGTCGGTGAACTTTGGTGGCCATTGCGAGAAATCGAACGAGCTCATCGTCGGGACGATGAGGAGCGCCGAGAGTGACCGATAAGGTGACAGATCATATGACAAGCAAGGCAGTGCGGGTGCAGTTTGACGATAGTTTACTCAACTCTTCCGTTCTCTCCAAACGCAAATCGAGTCATTTCCGTAGAATACAACGAGCACAATAATGTTAATATAAAGGTGAACGTTAAAAGCGGGTTTCGCGTCTGCCTGTCAATGCCGATCGTTGCCGAGAGCTGAGATCGAAGTACATCTGGTACACATCTGTAAGTCTTAGTCTGCAGGGTGATTCTAAGCCTTGAAGAGGGTAATTCATACCAGTCTGACGCGGCCTCACGCACGTCACCTCAGCCAATGCTTACAAGTTATGCGATAGCCAGACAAGCCGGATTCAGAGTTGTATCATAGCTTCTCGGTCCGGATCGGATTGTGGCAGTACACCTTCTTTGCCGGTCTACGCAGTCGTTACAAGTAACACTGACATTCCACTGTGACAATGGCAGCAGCAAGGAAAGTGCAACAATTTTCAGGCGAGACTGTAGTGCTGAAGATTGAACACAGATCTCTTACCACCTGCATCTTTTGCAAGATCATCAAAGGCTCGTAGTAGTACCTTCACCACGCCCAGTCTATCAGGACCATGATCACTCCACAGGCGAAATACCCAGCTTCAAGCTCATCGAGACTGTGCACTCGTGCGTACCATCTCTCCTATATCAAACAGGCCCCAATCAACAACCACCTTAGATACGCCTTTCTCGACATTGGTCCGGTATCCAAAGGCCACGCGCTCGTCATTCCCAAAGGTAATCGCCTCTCTGAGACAGCCCCACAGCTGACGCTGACCAATGAAACAAATAACTAGATCACACCGTAAAGATGCACGAGCTTCCAGACGAATACCTCGCTGATGCACTCCCGATCGCCAAGAAGATCGCGCTTGCACAAGGGCTCGAGAATTACAATATTCTTCAGGTCTGCCCTCATCTTTTCTTCGCTGCGTTATCACTCACATGTCGCACCTGGTGCAGAACAACGGACGCATAGCGCACCAACAAGTGGATCACGTCCATTTCCATGTCGTCCCAAAGCCCAATGAGACTGAAGGCCTCGTCTTGAACGAGAGTTGCTGGCCCGCAAAGACTGTGTCAATGGAGGAGCTCAAGGCATACCATGCCGACCTAACCGCGAAGCTGGAAGGTATGGGTAAATTGTAGGACTATAAACTTGTGAACAATCACACTCTTCCGATGATCCATCATGATCATGTTGGATACTGTACGGGTGTGATTTCGTACTTCACCTATTGTCGGTGACACCGGCGGTGATGTGTCACCAACTCTCGCAGCCCAAGCTTGCACATCCCGATTCGAAAGCCGAGCAAGGCGATGACATGAGCAGAGGAAAACTAATGACCAGGGACTGCCGGTGTTCCTGTTGGTATGTGTCCGGTATAAGATTTTGGATCTTACTCGCGGGCTCGTACTCACCACGGATCCGAGAGTCGCGATCCTTGCTTGCAGAGATTTAATAGTACTCGATCTCTTCTATTACGTGTATGTACTACGTAGGTATGCCGTGACGCGCTATCTGTAGCATCAACAGAAGCCTTCGTGCATTGGGTCCTCAGGTCTTCAGGCTGCGCGGCGAAGGAGACTCGCAATGAACGAACCACCTCGAGCGAGAATATACGATCGATTGTCCGAGTCGATCCCCAAGATATTACGTAACCCGACACTGCCCATTCCTCCGCTGCCACCACGAATGTCTAGTCACGACCGTTCGTTGGTAGGCTCCGTCGTCGAGCGAACAAAGCTCCACACGGAGTCAGCGCCATCTTCCAGGTTCACTCGGACGCCAGGAAGAGGATTCCCAGCTGCCCAGCATCGGTTTAAGAGCGCCTTTGCACGCGCGCGGGACGAGGTCAACTTGAAAGGCGACGTCGCAGGTTCGAGGCACACTGACGTACCTTTTGCCGTGTCAAATAAACCGCAGAAACAACCGTCTGTCTCACCGCCAGGTCCAATCATCGATCCCAAACCCATCCCAACCAATACCGATGCTCTCCTTCACCAGATCCACGACGAGAACATGCGTACGATCGCACGGATGAATGATGACGATATCGAGCAGGAGAAGCGTGCGATTTTGGAGCAGCTGGGAGAGGGTACGGGGGAGTTGCTGAGGCGCGTTCAAGAAGCTCGACGACGGAAAGTGGCAAAGGAGAAGGAGGCCCAGGCGGAGCTGGAAGAGCGAGCTGCGCAAGAGCCAGCAGGAAAGGCTGACGACACGAAAGGCGACCGTAATGCTCGTCAGACGACCGAATGCGACCAGAAAGACATTGTCAATGTTGCCTCCCCAACACCGCGTCGGGTGTCTAATGGCTTGGCCACCAAGCCAGGCGTTCTCCGAGTCAAGAGTCTTGAGAATATGGGTTGGACAGGTAAGCTCAACGCTCACCGACGGTTACTTGCTTTCTTACTGGCAATCCAAATGTTCAGTCCCGTCGCCCTTGCCGGCGACGAGCAGCACGCGTCCTTCCAGCCGAACAGGCCGCAAATTGCGCTTCGCAGAAGTCACCCCGGATGACGTGCACGTGTACGAATCAGCACCCATATCTCCTAAACGAACCGTATTCGCACTTCCACCCCCACCAGATACGAAGGATGATTCAATCATTTCTTTGGGCACGTTCCACCAGGGCGCTATCTCTTCCAAGCGAGCCGACTCGACCAATGGTGCTACAGAGGACCAACCCACGCGCGCCGCCAAAGCCGACGATGAGCCGGGGGAAGGCACCCCCGAGTATATCCGTCGACGATATTTTCCTAACGTACCAGCCAACGACCCAGGCCTCGCGTGGATGGAAGCATCCTCCCTAGGGACGACCGATCCGTCTGTCCCTCGATTCGATCTACAAGGTGTCCCTATACCGACTTCTCTTTCTGCTTCGTTACCATCCCACCTGGGGTTGCATCACCATGCTGAGGGTAGCCATGCCGGATACACCATCGACGACATCTTTCTCCTGGCGCGTTCCACTGTTCCAGCTCAGCGGGCTTCGATGCTTGGCATCCTGGCCAAGATTGCTCACCGTCTAGGTCGGCAGGTTCAACACACCGACAGCCCAGATGAAGTAGTCGTGTTTCCTGGTCGAGAAGGTCAACTTCGTAACCGCATTCTTGCCGCTGGCTTGGCTGCCATTGACCAGATCGGTAGCCTCGGTGCGCGGGCGGTCGAGGTTGTCTGGCAGTGCACTGTCGAGTGGGATGGAATGACGACTGAACTGGAGGGTGTAGAGCTGACTCTCGCTCCAGATACCGTCTCCTCGTTACAGCTCGATTATCTCCTCCCTCAAATCACGGACGTGTTGTCGCACGCTGCGCTTCCTCCTGAATCACTTGCGCAACTGCTGGCTGTCCTTCACTGGCTTGCTCAACAGTCCAATCAACTTTCAGACATGATCATTTCCACCCCTCGTCTTGTGCCGACGATCCTTGACACATTCCTCCTGACACCCATTCCTCCCAAGGAAGAATCTGTATTACCTAACCCCCTCGCACTTCAGATGCTAATCACGCTCGCCTCTGCATCGCGTTCGAATGCATCGGCACTATCCGACCCCGCAGATGCACTTCTTCGATTCGTCACCCCTCTTCCACCTTCCTCACCCTATCCGCCTGCCCTAGCGACCACGCTTCTGACGAACACGCTGAGGTTCTACTCCACCCTAGCCTCATACGGTTTCTACTCTCAAATCGTTACGACAGCCCCTCAAATATTCACCGACCTCGCTTCATACATATCCAGTATACCTTCCGATCACGGAGGTGAGAACGCGTCCGATTCAGCATCTACACAACTCCGTATAGCATGGGCGTCTCTCATCGAAACATGGACTGTCTGTGCAACGGATCCCCATGCGACGAGTCCACCGCACGAGATAGTCTGGAGCCAAGTATGTGCCTTGGGATGGGTGGCGGACGTGCGAAAGCTCAGGGAGGGGCTGAGTAATGAGACATCGGACTGGCCACTCTATGCAAGCATATGGGACGCTGAAGCCGCGTGGCTTGAGGGCGCACGGATCAATGGTATGAAGGGCGGTGAAAAGGAGCGAGAAGAAGCGTCAAAGACTCTCAGGCGCACTTTTTCAATCAATGATGGGATCGAGTTTGGGATCGTCCAGCGCGCGCTGGAGGCGGTGCGACGTGATCTTGGGAAAGGAGGTCCGACTACGACATTAGACGGGGAACGTGTTTTGAAATCACTCGCAAGTGCCTGTAGCATCCTCGCTTCTGCGCTTCGTCTATGGTTAGCCTGTCTCCCACCCCTCAATGACGTTGCACCGCTATCCGAGCCTCCTTTTGCGCTCCCGTTGAGTGAACTCTCGGCACTCTCTGCAGTGCTTGTCAAGCACGCGACTTGGTCTCTTCCCTCAACACTTGGCGCAACATATCTGCAGGTTTATCTACGACCCCTGACGCGGTTTATGATCCAATTTCATCGGGTCTCGCGGCACATCCCTGGTACGACCCCTCAGTTATGGTTCGCCCAGGCTCTTGTGTTCCTGTCTCGCCTTCTTCCAGGAGACGAATATTACGCACTTGCTATGCTTGATTCATTTCATCTCGTTACGCCGCAATTCATTAGCGTCGACCCTGCAGGACTGCCCCTGGGTACCCACATGGACGTCCTGCAACCATTTTTCGAATATACGGTGCGGCCCGAGGGAGCAGTATATGTGGCCCCACTTCAACCGAACACGGAGAGTGTCTCGCGGTCTTCGACGCTCCGACTTCCTCCCATTCCCTCCCCTCCCGGATCAGGTGATAACGATAACTCCGGCGGCCCCTCGGAACGTACATTCGCAGCCTGCCTACCGCCCACACGTGACATTTTGTTCGCACCACTGACGCACCTCTTACGCTCAGGCATTTCCCCCGTGTTCCGCGCCATCCCGGGTAACTGGACTGCAAGCGAGGTGGACGTAGTGCGTGCGACTCTCCTGTTGGCATACGCAGCGCGCAGGGTGTTGCTCATACATAGTCTGGAGGACTTTGTACACAGCCCAGCTGAGGTGGTCTTTGCCTGCATGCGAGTGTGTATGCTCGAACACGGCGTTGGAACCAGCGGGATGGAAGTGGAGGTGTTTAGAGATGCAGAGGTGGAGCGACTGATGGCGCGGTTACTCGAGCCCTTTATCATGCAGGGACGCGATGGAGGATCACACGTGACGACACCCCACGTCCGCACGCTCGAAGACGCCGCGACACCGTACCTCGGTGCGACGCCGTTTTACCAGTTCTATACAGACCTGGTGGCGTTGTACGGTGCGGTATCGTTTAGGCACCAAATGTTCGCGACGTTGGTGGTGGCCCCGTTGGCGATGCACTATGCGGTCGATCATCGACGGGCACTGTGGTGCGGCGGGGACGGTGCTACTTCCGGCTCTGGTCCAGGGCACGGAGATGGGGGCGCGGGCCTCGGGGAAGTCGTGAGGAGCGTACGTATCCCGATGGAGAATGTCATCTGTACAGGTGAGGGGGGGGACCCACGGGAGTACTTGTATCCGATCGAACGGGACGTTGCGGTACTAGGTGCGTACGTCGCGGGGTTGGTGGCTCGTGACGGCGGCGGGGTAGAAGGGTTCTTGAGGTTCGTGGCCGTGCACCATGTCGCATGTACGGTGTGGGGAGACTTGGACGCGGACGAGGGGGTAAGCAAAGACGAGACGAATGAGACGCAGGTAGAGGCAGAGGTGGGGGCGAATCGACGGGAAGAGATGCGCACGAGGTTATTGAGGGCGGTGATCGTGCACGGGGAGGTGGACGTGGTGAGGGATGTGGTACTGTATCACCAGCGCCAGCGCACGCAGGAGCCGTTCGTGTGTCCACCGACGTGTTATCGGGGTAGCGAGGACCAGGACGCCGGATCCGACTCTGTTGGATGGCGAGAGCAGCGACTGGCGTTCGTGAGGCGGGCTGTGGGGGACGATGCAGCGGGGCGGGTGGAGACGTTGTTCATGTCTTCGATGCCTACGACGCACTCGATGACGACGATGTTTTAGATGGCATGTAATCTATCGATTATGCGGGTATGTGCAGGTATGGTACTGATCAACGTGTAGTATTCGGATCTAATCACTGTTGTCCGGGATGGACGAGCGTGCGTGGAACTGTCGAGCCGCTAGTAACATCACGGAAACAATCAGACCATGCTATTCCCATGTGACATCAGCACAGAAAATGTAATCCAGTTTCAATTTTCGTACATGTCAAACGGCCGGTCATGTCCTCCACGCAACCATGTAAATGTAATATCTTTGCATTATCTGGAACCCAACTTCTTGTTGACGTCAATATTCACCAAACCATTAAATAATCTAGTGACTACTTCTACAAGGGGCGCCACCCCGGACAGACTGGTTGCAAATGGGGGTGCTTCCTCCTCGGCGAAAAGCCACAATATACCTGGGAAAACCAGGCACAGTCCCACAGGCGTGGTGCGGGCAGGGGATACCTTTCGGTCATCCACCAGCACTTTGTCGGGCTTCACTGGCCCGAGAGCCAACCGGAGGATATAGTCTAGTATCTGTAGACTCCCAGTAGGGTTAATACGTGATACAAAAATGATCGTAGCGGCGCACAAGGCACCAAACCCCTTTCCCCTGGTTCAAATTTCCGGTCGGGGATGGCGTGAGACGCCGAAAAGGAGATTGTCTTCTGCGCCTCCTCCATTTCGCTGCTAAGCACTGCATCGTGAGGCCCGCACAAATGTAGCCTCTTGTAAGCCTATATATTGTCCGGCGGCGGCGGACCGGCGCTGCCTCACTCGACTCCGACTCCAGTTTTCGGCAGCCTCGCTGTTCGGCACATCCCGTCCGCACAGCTCGGCTCCGGACAGGATCGGGCCGGAAAAACTGCGGTTGTCGCCCACCCCCCGTTCGTTCTCATCGGACCTTCTACCTATCTGGTTAGTCCCACCTTTTTTCCGATCTCCCATAAGCTCGTATACGCATAGATTCGCTGCCATGCGGTGGACGCGGCGAGGGAATAAACGTGGCAAAATACGCGGTAAAGGCTGACCCAAACGACCCACGCGTCGCCAATCCACACATCTGAGCAATGAAAAATTGTTCCATGATGGTAAGGATTGATCCGTGGCCACGCGGACAAAAGATGCAAATGATACACCCGACTCAATCGTTGCCAACCCACAACTGAGCAATGAAAATTTGTTGGTTAGGATCAATCCGTGACCCATAGTGATGCACAGCATACTATGGTTCACACCGACGCATTGGTTAGTGCTATTTCCCTAATGGAATTACGCTTGGCTTTGTGGCCAATAGACAGAAGGTAAGCTTGGTCGTTCGGCAACAGATCAATGGTATTTGTGGTTTCCTTGGCTGCTGGTTCAAACATCCACTGATCAATCACATGAGCACAGCCACACTGGATGGAATGACTACGGTGAGGCATTTAATGAAACAGACAGATAAAAAGACAGACATGGAGGGCCAATCTCCATGGACACCACCCTTTTCCTATCCAACCTACGTTGCACCAGGTAAACTCGTAGCTACTTCCATCCTCACCGTGACTCTGATCCCCCTCCCTGTCTAGCTGTGCCCGCGATGTCGAGCAATCCCTCGCCGCGCTCGACCCAGCCCCTCTCTCCGTCGTCGTCTCCGTCGCATCTAGCTCCGTCTCTCTCCGCCATCTCCCCGCCCTCCCCCTCTCCCGCATAAAGGCAGCCCTTGAAGATGCAGGCTTTGATCTCCTCACCGACTCCCCTCCCCCCACACCCCGTGTCCAGCAGTGCGCTCACCACAGTGCGCCCCTCGCCCCCTCCACTCCCACCCCGCACAGCATCACCCTCTCCGTCAGCGGCATGTCCTGCGCGTCCTGCGTAAATACAATCACAGAGACGCTCTCCCCCCTGCTCGGCGTCTCCGACGTCGTCGTCAGTCTCCTCACCAACTCCGCCACCCTCCGTATAGACAACATCGCTCTCATCTCCTCCGTTACCGACACGCTTGACGACTGCGGCTTTGAAGCAGAGGTCGTCAGCGCAGAACCCATCCTCCCTTCTTCTTCATCCAGCCATCCAGGCACCCGTACACTCTCCCTCCGCGTGGATGGCATGTACTGCCGGTATGTACACCGCTTCTCTTCACACCTTCTCTCACCCACTCCCACCAGCCGTTGCCCCAGCAAAGTAGTGGATGTACTACGTGTCCTCGATCCAAATATTATCATCACCAAGCCATTCGTTGATCACACCCACCCTATCATCGAGATATCATATCAACCTGCACCCCCAGATTTCACCATCCGCTCCATCATCGCCTGCATTCAATCTGCAGACCCCGCATTCAAGGTATCCCCCCACCACCCTCCCACCCTCGAGCAGCGTGCCCGCTCCATGCAGCTCCACGAGCGAACACTTCTCCTCAGCCGTCTTTTCTTCACTTTTCTCGCCGCAGTGCCTACCTTCATCCTCAGCGTCGTTTACGCGAACCTCGCCCCCCCTGGAAACCCGTCCAAAGCCTACCTCATGCAGCCCATGTGGAATGGAAACGCATCACGCACACAGTGGTCTTTGTTCTTTTTGGCAACACCCGTTATGTTTTACAGCGCCTCCCTCTTCCATTATCGCAGCATCAGGGAGATACTCGCCATGTGGCGCAAAGGAAGCACTACCCCAATGATCGCCCGCTTCACCAGGTTCGGCAGCATGAACCTTCTTGTAATACTTTGCCTTGCTCTCTACTTCTTCACACTCACACCCCTTTTTAGGTCTCCATTGGCGTGTCCGCGGCATATTTCTCCTCCGTCGTGCTCCTCGCTCTCGCGGCGTCTCAGCCGCCCGCTTCAAACGGAGTCGGCGACTCCACTACATACTTTGATGCCGTCGTCCTCCTCACCCTTTTCTTGTTGTCTGGTAAGCGGCATCAGTCTATCTCCCCAGCCAACTCTGAGTTGCCCTAGGCCGGTATCTCGAAGCATATAGCAAAGCACGAACTGCTGATGCTATCACAGCACTGGCTTCCCTTCGCCCAGCAGAGGCCTTGCTACTCACTCCTCGTGATCCGTCCTCGGACGCGGTTTCTTATTCCTCCAACGCAGACCTCGAAAAAGGTGACCCAGAGAAAGATGACCTTGCCATCGTCCCCGGGCCTCAAATCGAAAAAGTTTACGTTGATCTTCTTGAAGTCGGGGATATCGTCCGTGTCTTGAATGGAGCAACTCCACCCTCTGATGGCACTCTCGTTGCTGGTGCAACAACCTCGTTTGACGAAAGCTCCCTCACGGGCGAGGCCAAGCTTATCACAAAGAAACCTGGAGATCGAGTTTTCCTCGGCACGATCAACAAGGAAAAACCCGTTGATGTCAGACTGGACGCTGTTGGCGGCGTGACAATGTGAGTATTCATCCAACGCTAGTAGCTACCATCTCATATTTTCCACAGGTTGGATCACATTGTCCGTATCGTCCGTGAAGGACGAGTTCGTCGTGCCCCGATCGAGCGAATCGCGGACATGGTTACAAGCATATTCGTCCCAGTCATCACTCTTCTTGCCATCATCACTTGGGTTGTCTGGCTCGCTCTCGGACTAGGAGGTGGTATCCCTCGCGATTATCTCGACGCTGACGCAGGTGGTTGGAGTATGTATTCTCTGTCCATCTTCTCCTTCTTTTGGTTAACTTGTTCTACACCAGCCGTGTGGTCACTTGAGTTTGCCATTTCAGTGTTTGTCGTCGCCTGCCCCTGTGGTATTGCTCTCGCAGCCCCGACTGCCCTCCTCGTTGGTTCCGGTCTCGCAGCCAAATACGGCATCCTTGCACGCGGCGGAGGCGAAGCGTTTCAAGAGATGGCGCAAGTCGACACGGTTGTGTTCGACAAGACTGGAACTCTGACCTCGGGAGGACAACCTCAAGTTTCAAATTTTGAAGTGACTTCCGGGTCAACATGGACATCCCAGTCTATCCTTGGAATTGCTGCGGAGCTCGAGTCTGCGTCATCTCACCCATTAGGAACCGCTGTCAAGCAGTATGCAACGAAACATGGGGCAGCCCATTTGAGCGCGACCGGTTTCGACGAGATTGCCGGTCGTGGTGTGAAGGCCTACTTTGATACGCTGGGTCGTACGGCTCTCATTGGGAATGAAGAATGGATGAGGGAGCACGGGGTCATCCTGGACAATGAAACAACTTCCAGGTTGGCCGAGTGGGCGACCGAAGCCAAGAGTATCGTCCTTGTCGCGATCAGCGATGCCGACATATTTTCTGTCGTGGCCACTATTGCTGTGACGGATTCTTTGCGGCCAGAGGCTCCCGATGTAATTCGACTCCTCCGCGAAAAGGGGATCGAGACTTGGATGATCTCTGGAGACCACGAGCAGACGGCAAAGGCCGTCGCAAAGATGGTCGGCATCCCGGAAACGAATGTCTTGGCAGGAGTGCTTCCCCACCAGAAAGCAGAAAAAATTGAATGGCTGCAGGCAAACGGTGTCAAGCGTCGCGGTTCGAGATGGCAGAGGCTTTCCGGAAAGAAAACGAACAAACGGTTCGTCGTGGCGATGGTTGGCGATGGCATTAATGACGCACCTGTGGGTCGATTTCTTTTCACTCTCAACATCTCAGTGTACTGACGGATCGGAAAGGCCCTTGCTGCGAGTGACATTGGGATCGCCATTGGATCTGGCAGCGACGTTGCCATATCTAGCGCCTCGTTTATCCTAGTATCTTCGAATCTCAAGAGTCTCCTCACGTTGAGTGACTTGTCACGAAAAGTCTTTAACCGTGTCAAGCAAAATTTTGTGAGCACCGCGGTGTCCACCCTTGAAGTACAACGATGGCTGACTTGTTCTCATAGGCTTGGGCGTTCATGTACAACATCGTTGCCATCCCGGTCGCTGCTGGCGTGATATACCCCGTGGGTCATGCTCGTCTCTCTCCCGTGTGGGCAGCATTAGCGATGGCTTTCTCGTGAGTTCTGGCCAGAAGCGTGTTCATTCGAGCTGCTAACCTATTGTTTCCAGTTCTGTCTCGGTCGTCGTTTCTTCATTGTTACTCAGGTTGTATAAGGAACCCAAAGTGTAAATTTCAGGTCTATCCATGGAATTCTTTACCCAATGTAGTCGTATTATTGGTACTCACTTAGGCTATTATAAGGCTATGCTGGGGCTCAGGACAAGTGACATTGAACGTGTCAGCGTGTGGTCAAGTAAATTTGTGTTTGGATAACATTCAGAACCCATCATATCCAATACCGTTACCATTGGGTGGAAAGGATGAACACCCTGCCGAACACCAAAGCCCAGCCTGAGGATACAAACTTGGTGTCGGGCAAAGCAGCTGCCAGACGGAGCTTTCAAAACTATCCGGTCGGATGAACTAATGTACGCATTTCTTGCGTTAATTGGACGGAAAGCCACGTACTCCAAACTCGAGGTCGGTCTTTTTTCGACTTTCCTCATGGCGCATCCATCGCCTTTCATCAAAACAAGGCTGCCTTTCCCTTTGTGAAACATGCAATCCCCCACAGGCTAGTACTTGTCATTTTCTTTTCGTCTCCGCACAGTGGCAATATATTCTGTATCCAACGAAGTCTCATACGCGATCATGACTTGCCACTACTAACACACTCATACAAAAACACTTTCGATCGCTTTCCGTCACAATGACTCACATCCAACTAAGCCTTCTCGATCACCACAACATAGGAGGAAGTCGTGGAGCTTCCGATCGAGGCGGTAACCTGCATTGACAACGGAATCACGCTGGCGCTCCCGGAAGGACAAAAACACAACTCACCTTGTAGCCATACGAGTTATCATCGGACCGATTGCCCGATTTGTCGTCCAGCACATACAGCATGTAACTCGCTGAACCCACACCCCACCAGTGATCCTTCCCCCTGGACTCCACATGGCACGTAGGGTCATAAGACGTGTTCCAAGGGTTTTGCCACCCAATGAAGATATCGCTGTCCGGGGCCGTGCGGTAGATCACTGCGCCGCAACTACCGACAGCCTGGCTCGTGGGATGGACATGGAGGAATGTCGTCCACTGGCCGTTTGCGACGGTCGATGAGGGCGCGTCTTTGTAGAAGGAACCACGCCAACTGTGGTCAAAATTGACTTTGATAGTGTCGCCGCTGGCGTTGTAGAAGCGGCAGAGCGTGCTGCATGGGCGATGAGTGAGTACAACTGTCTAATCTGAAGAAATAGCTCGCAGTCCAGCTCACCTAACGCCGTTTCCGTAGTCGCTCTTGAGCTCGTCGAGGCGCTTGGTGGCCTCAGAGACGTACACATCCTTTTGCTGGACGGCGACCTTGCTGCGGTCATTGGAGGATATTTGTAAGTCGGTCTTGCCTTTGTACTCTGGGAGGGTACGAAGAAAGTCGTTGTCGATCGGAATGCCGAAGTTCATCTTTCTGATTCTCTTTGGAGGGCTGACTCTTTGCTGGAGAGGTCAATGGATCTTGTGGAGAGGCTGCAGACTCTTTATATCGCATCGCATTGTGCACTGGCCCATATCAGGTCTTATCCTGCGCAATTTACCGAATTGCTTCCACTGCATTCAGACCAGGGATGTAAATTATTGCCACGGATGTAGTAGAGGTGGTTGGTGAAATCCCTTTTGCCTCCTTTTTTTCTCATACCAGCGAGTTGGCCTGGGTTCTAGTTGGCCGATAAAAGTGATGACGGGACAACCCTGTTATCACCACTCGGGTCGGTGTCTGTACAAACCCCTATATGGCCGAACAGAAGAGTGATTACGGACTCCAGAAACCACTAGACAAACTACGTATATGGTATCGCGTCCTTGCTTACCATATCGGGTAACTGCTCGAGCGTTGCGCGACTACTTGGTACTTTTCGATAGACCACAATACACTCATAACAATGTCTTTTGGGTTATTTTACATACTTCTATCTCCTCTGCTTCCTCACAGTTCAACGTGAGCCACCAGCCTTTCCTTACATAAGCACACAACGGGAAATGAAGGTCTGTCGGTGTCTGGAGTCCTCAATTCGGTCCGAGTGATAACAGGGACACACAACTCAGTTCACCTCTCGCAGAAGGCCGATTCTCGAAGTTCTCCGCCGGACTTCGAATCACGGACGCCACTCTTGCTCCATGCGAGTTCGCCTTCTTTTTGCTCGCAGAAGTCCTGGTCTTTGCAATCCGCTGTCCGAACAAAGTTTGGGCTCCGCCCAAACCCTGTTGCATTTGCGGACGTTCGGTCTTTGAATTCTAGAAGTTTCTGAAACATGGAAGCCACGTGGGTAGCCTTCTTTGACCGATCAATCGCAAAGAAACACCGGAATCGTTACTTTTGACGCATTGGACTCATGTAACGATGTCAGCTGGTGAGTGCGCTCATATCTACATACAAACCAGTTCTGATAACGCATGTCAGCTGGTATGGCATGCTTCCCAATGATTCTTTGCAGTTCTATACGGCTCCACAGATTTTAGACCAGCTCCTGATCGATGATCAATTACCGCTGCACAGCCAGGCGTGAATATATAGAGTTGAATCTGCTCAACGTGTTTTACTACTCGACCGCGCAAGTCAAGAACAATGTCCTCTGACGACGATACGATTGTACACGACGATATCCCATGCCCGAGCTACGACAAGTTGCTAGAAGCAGCGAATACGCTCTCGGATGCGGAATACCTCGCATTGCGCTATCGCCAGTACAAGTCTTCTATTGAGCGCAAGTGGTTCTACGATCAGACGGATGCCGCACTCCAAGCCGTCAAAGATGCCTGCGAGGCAGGCAAGGCAGCCGAAGCAAATGCCACTCCAGAAGTAAGTAACCTGGAGACTCCGAAACAAGGTAATCTAGAGTACTGACCAGATATTAGCAACTGAACGATCCATTCCATTTTTCATTTGCGTACAAGACGTTGCGGCTTTTTTCCCGCTTTGCCTTACTTTCCCTCAAGAATTCACAGGCCCGGGCCGAATACATTGGCAACATCGCGTGAGTAGCATTGTCGTGGCCAGTCACAACTGCGCCATGGTTGCTTTGTTCGTCGTTTCGTCGACTCATGCTTCCTTCAAGGTCCTATGCCAAAGGGTATGCTGCTGCCCTACAGGCAGACGCTAAGCTCGCCTCAGAGCGTGCTGTCGCCGCTAGAAACGCATGTCGCCGAGCATTCTTGGCCAAGACCTCTGCTAGCAACCAATGGTTCGATGGCGTGATGAAATCCATGTTCGAGAAGGACGGGCCCAATTTTGCATCCCTCCTCGACTATTGTCGCAAACAGCTCTATCCCCAGAAGACCCTCAAGCAACTGAGCGAAGCCGAGAGGGTACGTTTTCAAGACCAGAAAAGGTCTACAACCCTAACCTCATGTTCTGATATTGTACACATTGATGCCACCAGGTTTCCCTCTTCGCCAAGGTGGTCGAGAATTCAGGGCGGAGCAACTTCACGCACGACCTCATTTTCAAGGCAGAAGGGGCAATCGGCACGGCAGTAATTGTCGCGACGCTCGGCTTGCTCGTTTACGACATCGTTGATTCCACAGCCAACTTCACGGACAAGGTGGTGAAAGTACTTGGTGATGGTGCAGAATTCCTGGGTGTGTGGGCGGGGGCCGCCGCCGCAGAAGCCTTGGCAGCTACCCTCTTTGGCGAGGCGGCCACGTTGACGATCATGCTGTTTGGTCTCGCTGGGGGGGTTATTGCCGGGTTAGCAGTCGGAGCATTGATTGAAGGACTGAAACTCCTCATCTCGGAGGTATTCAGTCAGCAGTAAGTAGGCTCATTAGCGATCCCTCGTCATGCTCTGATCATTCCGACAGGTCGGATGCTCTGTGGAAGGCATACCTCGCAAGGCCTTACGTATACAAAGTCAAGCTTCCCAACGTGGTCCTCGACATCTGAGTTCGGTGTTGTATCACTCTCAGCCTTCCTGTGTCTCTGTCTTCTTAGCTGTCGGAAGTTGTTTTCGATTAACCCAAAGAATGTTCTTGGGTTCGGAACTATTGTACAAGTAGTCGAAAGAATTTTCAGGTGTCCAATATATAAAATTACCCCCCGACTCCGACATCGATCTGCTTAGAACAACGATTGTGTGAGCTTACGACAAATGGGAGCTTCGTCATCCAGGATATCCAGGATACGACCCCTCGAAGCTTGGATCCACTAAGTAGGGTCATATAATGAAGATATGCGTGACTGCGGAAGTGCGGTAGTCTGTAGACCACTGCCCCGCAACTGCCTTTAGCAGAGCCCGAGGGATGGACGTGGAGAAATGTCGTCCATCAGTGGCCGTTTTCAACCGAAGTTGTGGCTGCGTCAGGTGCCTTTCAAGATCATAAATATTCAAAGATCCTAGTGTTATGTTCTAATACCGTACACGTTGATGCCATCAGGTTTAGTGTTGTGCTAGGCCTGGCCTCAGGCCCCGGGCCAAGCCAAGCCGGGCTTACTTAAGCCGGGCCTAGCCAGGCCACATGGTAGGGCTTATCACGGCTTTTGGCCCGGCTGCTGAAACCTCTGGGCCGTAAGCCGGGGTCAAGGCCGGGGCACCAGTGTACCTATAGATGCTTCTTTGATACTTCACAAGATGTCCGGGTAGCACCATAAACTGTACATTTCTACGAATAAATTTTCGTTTACTCGACACTGGCCAGCCTCAGCCCAAAAGGTTAAACCTGCATTATGAACGGCGACAACGGCGCGAACGGTCGTCCTAAGCGAGCCGCACTTCTCTTGGCAAGGCTTAGAGA